>CASGHW010000164.1:145223-232723 GCA_949320155.1 Melangyna quadrimaculata
TCAAACTTTTAACATCGCAAAGCTCATAACATGTTAAGTAGTAAGTAAGTAAATAAGTAATTACCTAAGTAGGTTGGTAAATAAGTAGGTAAGTAAATAAGTAAGTAATTATGGAAATAAGTAATTTAGTTAGTTAGTTGGTAAGAAGGTAAGTAAATAAGTTTAAGTAATTGAGTTAGTAAGCAAGTAAGCCAATAATTAATTAAGAAAGCAAGTAAATATTTAAGTTAATTAGTAAGTAAATGAATAAGTAAGTAAGTGAAAAGTAATAAGTAAGCAAGTTAGTAGATAAGTAAGCAAGTAAGTTAGTGATTATGTTAGTAAGTAAGTAATTAGTTAAATAGTAAGAAAATAATCTATTATGTAAGTAGGTAACTGAAATAAATGTATACTATTGCTTCATGTTTTGACCTTCATAAATTAATCAAAGCAATGAACTTCAAATATAAAGCAGACTTCAAACAATATAAATTTTAAGACCACAAGTGTGCTCTTTCACCCCACCCCTATTAATGACAAACTTATTTTATGGGCTCCTATCTTTTTGAGCCCTTACTGCAGAGTCAGAACTACCTTAAAATATGCGGATTACTTCTGCATAAAAAAGGATATGCTCTGAAATGCACCAACTACAGAGGAATTAGTCTCCTAAACGTCGCTTATAAAATATTGTAGGCTATCCTATGTCACCGCCTAAATCCTTTTGTCAACGATCTGATCGGCCCCTATCAGTGTTATTTTTAGGCCAGTCAAGTCAACCGTCGATCAAAAATTCACACTCCGAAAGATTTAAAAAAAAAAATATAAATTCCAGATCGATACACACCACCTCTATAGATTTTAAAGTCGTGTATGATAGCGTGTAAAAAGGGACGAATTATACAGAGCCTTGTCATATCTCAGCATCCCTGCCAAACTCGTCTGCTTGTGCAGCATGACGATGGAGAAATCTCGCTGCTCCGTCAAAATCGGTAAGAGGACCACCGAATCCTTTGATGTTAAGAAAGGATTGAGGAAAGGCGACGCGTTATCATGCAACCTATTTAAAATCGTTCTTGAAGCAATTGTACGCAACGCACACGTCAACATCAGCGGTACAATTTATCAAAAGTCCGTTCAATAGCTTGCGTATGCAGATGACGAAAATATTGTCGGCAGAACGAAGCGAGCTGTGAAAAGCGCATTCGCGAGTATTGAATCGGAGGCGGCTAAAATGGGATTGTCGGTTAATGAGGACAAGACGAAGTATATGCTGTCATCGAGAAAAGAATAATTAAAGGGGTTTAAGTACACTGTGACCTAAAGATCTATTGTGCCCCCGTCTATAGTTAGATGAGATCGCTCATTCTATAGCTCTTCCTCCAAGTTTGTTTCTTGAGTATTTGGAGAACTTTTAGAGATGGTAGTTCGCTCTCTTCTATCTGGTGACGTCCCAGATACCTATGCCTTTGCTGCACGAGTGCATCGCATTTACCTTATATGGGTTCAGGTGTTTCCTCATGAGTGTCGCAGAATCTGCATGTGGCACTACTCACCAGCCCAGGAATACTTAGGTGTCTTTTTAGTTTGCAGTGACCAGTGAGGAAACCTGTTATTATTCTGAGGTTATTCCTGCTTAAGCCTATACAGGATGCAAAGCGTTCTTGGTTGTAGCTCGCAAGAAGTAGTTTCGCTTGCCTCAGGTGGGGGAGTTCTGTCCATAATTTGGATCTTTTGGCCTCCTCTTCTGTTTTGATTTTATTTTTAATCACATTTTCTCCTATACCACAATAAAGCTCAGGACCCGATAAGAGTGTCGTTGCTCCTATATTTGCCAAGGAGTCTGCCTCTTCATTACCCTGGACACCTACGTGCCCAGGTACCCAATGAAGTGTAACATTATTATTTTTGGCAAGGTCGTTTACCCTATTCACGCACTCTCATACCAATTTTGAACTAATGGCATAGGATTTCAGTGCCTTGAGCGCGGCTTGGCTGTCATAGTAGCAATGTTTTGGTTACGGTAGTTTCTTACTAGATTTCGTTCGGCACATTTTCCTATGGCATTTACCTCCGCTTGGAAAATGCTAGTGGAGTGTCCCATCGACAGAGAAAGTTTGGTTCTGGGCCCAAAAATTCCTGCACCCGTCCCTTGAGACGCTCTCGATCCATCTGTGTACCATTTGATGGAATTTGCATTGAGAGAGTAGTTTATTGTTTCGCTTACCCACTCTTTCTTGCTACTTAACTCCGTTCTGAATTTTTTCTCAAAGTTGTACTTTTTAGTCATGCCATCTCTTGGAATATCAAGTAATTTCGATATTGAGGACCTGGATATGGATTCCCTTTCTCTAATTCCTATACATTTACCCTTCCCTGGCGAATCTTAGGATGGCTCCCTTTGCTGCGCTTTCTACCACCACATAAAGTGGGGTTAGGTGAAGGATAACCTCCATTGCTGCAGTGGGACAAGTTCTCATTGCTCCAGTAATGCATATGCAAGCGAGCCTTTGAATTTTGTCTAGTGATTTCCTAGTTGTTGCTAATTCGGTTCTTTTGTGCCATGCAACCGCACCATAGGTAATGATGGGCCTTACCATCATGGTGTACATCCATCTAATGATATTTGGTTTGCAACCCCATGATTTACCTGTAAGCCTCTTACATATCATAAGGGCTTTTGTGACTTTCCCGACAGTTATTTCGACATGTTTGTTCCAGAGAAGTTTGCTATCTAGTGTAATTCCCAGATATTTTACATCCTTCACCAGCTAACCTGATAGTTTTCATGCGTGGCAGAAGTTTTGTTTTAGTAAATGGTATGATAGTTGTCTTCGTAGGGTTTATGTTTAGTCCTACCGAAAGGCACCATTTCCTAGTAATTGTCAGTCCTCTTTGGATTATATCACAAAGGGTTTCTTCAAACTTCCCTAAGGCTATTAAAACAATGTCATCGGCAAAGCCAATGCAGCGTATGCACTGAGAAGTAAGACTTTCGAGTAGTTCATCAACTACAAGACTTCACAGCAAGGGTGACAGTACCCCTCCCTGCGGACATCCTCTTGTTGTGATGATTTTCTGAATCTTTTGCCCTGCGTGTGCTTCCGCCGTTCTTGTGCCTAGCATCTCACCTATCCATCTGGTTATAGTGATGGGTACGCATTTCCTAACGAGTGCTTTATTGAAAGCCTCATGCTAGGTGTTGTCAAAGGCACTTTCAATGTCTAAGAAGGCACATAAGGCCGTTTCTTAGGCATCTAGGGCTATTTTCACAGTATTTGTGAGCTCATAAAGGGCGGTCTCTGTAGCTCTGCCCGGCCTATATGTATGCTGGCGATGGTTAAGAGGCATTTTTATTAATACTTCTGATCTAATGAAGTTATCACTTCACTTACTATCTTTCACTATCACTATCACTTATCGGCCTGAATGATTTTGGATGTGTTGTATCTTTTTTCCCAATCTTGGGAATAAATATGACTTTAGCTTTTCTCCATAGACTTGTTATCTGCCCAAGTGCAATGCTACTTCGAAGTATGCTAATAAGGTAAGGCATTAATACCTCTTTCCCTTTTTGTAAACGGACTGGGAAAATACCGTCTACACCCGGTGACTTAAAAGATTAAAAGGTACTGATTGCCCATTCAATACTTTGGCCTGAGCAGATAGTTGAAGCTATCATCCAGTCTTCCCGGTTAGGTTTGAGAGGTATTCTCTCTATTGTACTTCCAGCCATTGGATAAATACCCGGAAAATAAGTATTTAGTAGCAGAGTGGACCTTTTCTCCCCATCTTCCGTAAAGCTGCCATCAGGCTTCCGAAGTGCTAGAGAAGTCAGAGCCATTCTTTTAGCTAGAGCTTTGTGCAGCCTTGCTGCAGCAGGGGTAGAGGTAATTCCCTCACAGAAAACCACAAAGCTATTTCTTTTGGCTTTCCATATTTCCCTGTTATAGTTTGTTAACTCAGTAGTGTAATTATTCCACTCCCTAGTTCTTTTTGCCTTATTGAAGAGTTTTCTTACCTTGGGTCATAGCTTTGAAAGATTTTTGTTCCACCATGGAGCATCAACTTGCTTCCTTTGTCATTTTAGAGGGCAACTGAGTTCATATGCCTCATTTATAGCCCCACTAAATTCGTTCACAATATATTCTAGTTCAAGGTGACTTTTTGTCGTTTCTGCTGGACCT
The DNA here is from genome assembly GCA_949320155.1 of Melangyna quadrimaculata. Classification (NCBI taxonomy): domain Eukaryota; kingdom Metazoa; phylum Arthropoda; class Insecta; order Diptera; family Syrphidae; genus Melangyna; species Melangyna quadrimaculata. Next base: position 149,390 of record CASGHW010000164.1, read on the forward strand.
ATATGTATAAGGTTTGTTTTAAGAACGATTTTATAAAGGTTCCAGTTTGTTTTCTTTGGGTTCCTTTCAGAGGTATTCTCTGTGAGAAGGCCCTCTAAGCTAAACACTATTATTCTGTGGTCGGACATTGAGGGTTCGTTGGAGACTCTCCAATCCCTAAGTAAGCTAAAACCTAAAACCTCTTTTCTGTTTCTAGTAACAAAAGTAGGAGTATTCGCTACGTTAAATATAACTAGATTTTTCTCGATAATAAAGTCTAAAAGGTACTAACCCCCCTGTTTTATATTAGTACTCCCCCATGTTGTGTGGTGGGCGTATGCATCACATCCCACCATAAACGGGAGTCGTTTATAGCAGCAGTAGTTAACGAGTTCCTGTACCTCAGTCGGTGGTATGTTGGCCTCATCGCCTGCAAAGTAGGCTGCTGCTATTACCATTGTAAGGGGTCTTTCCTCAATGTAGATTTGGGTCTGTATCGGAACCAGATCCTTCGTCATAAATTCTGAAAGACATATAAAATTTATATTATTTCTTACTATTATGCATGCTCGGGGCGAGTCTTTGTCTCGTATCCCATAATAATTTAGAGTCCTTACATGTTAGGCCTCTTACTTGACCCCCGTAAATCCAGGGTTCTTGGATCAGCACTAGCCCAAGGTTATCAGCTGAAAATTCTCTTGTTATGATGGCTGATTCCGCCTTAGCATGATGAAGATTTACCTGAGCTAGCCTGGTGCTGGTCCCGCGTCCATTCATTTTGGGGTTTAGGAAGTGGGTGGCAATGCCCCATCATCTGCAAGCAGATGGTCTTCCTCCTCTTCGGTCGGAAGCAGATCTTCTTTGTCTTCCCGGATAGGAGAGAGGTCCATGCCCTCTAAGTATTCCTCCGTTGGACGTTTGTTGTTCGGGGGGACATCTAGGATAATAACCTGTTAATTAGACAGTGGAGGAGAAGGGAATAAGGGACTGGTTGGAAGTTTAAGGGGATTTGTGGGACTGGTAAGGCAGGTAGAGGAGCGGGAGAGTTGGTGCTTAGATTGGTTCGTGGAGTTTCGACGGTTGGTGATTCTTTGTGGTCTTTGCTAGGCTCGAAGAAAGACGCTGGAACAGAATGATTTCGTAGACCACAAACCTTTATCGTCCCGAATTTATAATGAAGTTCGTGGTCTGCCTTCATTAAAGCTTCTGCTGATCGGGAATCAATGTTGACCACTAACAATTGACCCTTGCCCTCGACCTTGCTCTTCAGGACCCTCCAAGCCTGGACATTCAGTCCTTCGTTTTGAGCCTGGATCAGAACCAAGGATGTTTTGTCCTCTTGACCCATACTTCTTGGAAGGAACAGTGTAATTGTGTGCATCTTAGGAACGTCATTCCACGATCTTCTAAGTGCTCAGTTTTGGAGCCCTCCCCATCAGCCAATCTGCCGTTTGTTGACCAGCACAGTCAACCACCAGCAGACCTAGTCTGAAGTGGAGGCCATTGAACTTGAGCTTTGTTTCCCATCCTTTGGAGACTTCCTCAATAATGGGGTCCTCTAGTTTGGTCAGATCGTCAGTGCCTAGAGTGACGTGGATCTCTTCAGGATCCTCCAAGCCTGGATATTCAGTCCTTCGTTTTGAGCCTGGATCAGAACCAAGGATGTTTTGTCCTCTTGACCCATACTTTTTGGAAGGAACAGTGTAATTGTGTGCATCTTAGGAACGTCATTCCACGATCTTCCAAGTGCTCAGTTTTGGAGCCCTCCCCATCAGCCAATCTGCCGTTTGTTGACCAGCACAGTCAACCACCAGCAGACCTGGTCTGAAGTGGAGGCCATTGAACTTGAGCTTTGTTTCCCATCCTTTGGAGACTTCCTCAATAATGGGTTTCTCTAGTTTGGTCAGATCGTCAGTGCTTAGAGTGACGTGAGGGTATTCCTTCGGCAGGACTGCAATGCGAACGCTTTTGGCTACATTTGCTCTTACCCTGTTCTTGGGTTTGCAAGGGCTCCTCTTTGGGAAGTTCTTTCCTCTCTTCTACCTTTTTCCTGGCTTCCTCTGAGGTCATCCCCTTATCAAGGAACCGGAAGTACCACTTTGTGCCCGCCCCGCTAAGTCCTTTTCTGCACGGGTCATCCAGGTTCACCCAGCTTTGGCAGTGGATTAGGTCTTCTACCGAGGCTGTTAGGTGGTCTTTTTGGTGGTTTTTCCCCTGACTAGCGGATGATGCTCCTGTATTTTCTGCCTGGCTCAGTAAATTCCTTGAAGGCATCCTCTTAAGGAACTGACTGACACCTGGTCTCAGATCTTCGCCATGGAGGACTCTCTCCATGTGATCCGCATACTCACTCGCGGTGACATCCCGCGGAGTGTTGAATTTTGTGTGGTTTTTGTTGTTTCTTTGTTTTATTTGTTTCATATTTTGTTCCCACGAGTAGCTAGAGAAGGGTAGGTCCGCCATATCAGAGCTCTGCATGATATGGTAAGGTCATGGGTACTCTTTGATTCGACCTGGTTTCAAAAAGGTACCGTTAGAATACAGCCGGTGTACCGACTGGCTGCAAACCATCCAATAGGCACGGTCCACATTACACCCTGGATTAGGGGGGACAGATCTTGGTCGTAACTCCTCAAAATTGCCACCGCTTTTGGTAAGCCCAACCTATGGCAGGTCAGATGAAACTTTGAAACTCAAGCTTTCGCACCACGGCAAGGTGTCTGCCACGCGAAGAAATAGCACGATGGACAGATAACTTTCAAAATTTCAAGGACTTTGTCTTCCTAGGCTCCGCTATTACCTCGCAAAATGACATCAGTACAGAGATAAAACGAAGAACTACTCTTGCCAACCGCTGTTTCTTCGGTCTAAGGAGGCATTTAAGTATTAAGGTCCTCTCTTAGAGTACCAAGGAAACCTTATATAAGACTCTTATCATCATATCCTGCTCTATGGGGTAGAAGCATGGACCTGAGAAAATCGGATAAAAATCTGCTAGGGTGCTTTGAGAGGACGATTCTTCGTGTGATTTTCGGTCCGGTGTGTATCGAAGGAGTGTGGAGGAAAAGATTCAACGACGAGTTATACTGGCTTTACAGCGACGTTGACCTGGTCAAAAAGCTGAAAATACAGTGGCTGAGATGGCTGGGGCACGTGGAGCGTATGGACAGCAATGCACCTGCCCGACGAGTCTTCGAATCCAACCCCGATGGTGTACGCAGCTGTGAGCGCCATCTAAATTAAAGTAACTAAGTAAGTTACTTCTGCATTCCCCTTTTATCATTCAATAGTGGTCGTAGTATTTTATTAAAAAAAAAATAAAAAATATTTTGTTTTCTGAAAGCTCTTAAGGCCTGCTGAAACCGGTTGCAAGGGTGTCCATCATTTACTACACAGCCTGTATATATGAATGAGAAGCTTAAATGAAATGTCTTTGCCAAAGTATTGAAGCTTACATAAATAGTCATATGAGTATTATTCACCACATTCAAAAACCTATGTAGAGCTTTCCGGACAACTCTGTGTTTTTCTAATTGAGTGTTATAATACAGCTGACAGGGCAACTAAAATCCATCCAAGATATATGTGCATAGGTTTATGAATTTTCAAAATATTTACATATGTTGATGTACACGGACATCAAAATGCACTTTTTGGACTTGATATGCGGTATTATGTTTTCGGGAGTGCTCTTTTCAAATCTATTTATCTAACTTTTTCTACGCCACAAACATGAAAAATATTTTTTTAGTCATCTGCCCCATGTCATGACCCCGACTGGAAAAATTCCTAGTTTTTGTCTAGTTTGGGCAATACCCTTGTAAGTTTTCAGTAGGGAAAATCTAGAGGAGGAAAAATTTTCAGATACTTGACAAGCCCCTGCTGGATGTCAGTACCGACAATTTAGACGAGGGAAGCTTAGAACAGAACAGCACATATTTGTGAGAAATGTCAGACAAGTAAGAACAGGATTTCTGTTCTAACTTGTCTGACAATTCTCACAAAAGCAAGTACAGTAAAACCCGATTAAGAGAAACGGCAAAATGTCACAGTCTTTCTTTCACTTAAGCAGGTTTTCACTTAAACGAACCCCCCTTAAGTGAAAAAAAATCACTTATGCAGAGTCCAAATAAGTGAAAAAAAATTTCACTTAAACAGATTTAAAAATGACACAAAGCGGAGATTTTTAGCTAGAAACAATTGTATTTATGTATTATGTTATTTGATCATATGTTACAATTCTAAAGTTATGATTTTGTAGGGCTTTGATGATCTTTAAAAATGGATGCAATTAAAAAAAAAATAATTCATCTTTTGTTTACCCTACGTTTCGCTGGCTTTTTTATATTAAAATTTAAATAAAAACACCCCTGAGAAAGCTGGAAAAAAGCCAGCGGAACGTAGGGTAAACAAAAGATGAATTAGTTTTTATTAATTGCATCCATTTTCTAAAAATATGCTTCAGTTATCCGGGTTTCGCTTAAGCGGAGTGTTTTAAAGGTAATTGGTCGACAAATACTCGGTGATGAAAAGAGTTTTTCAGATAATTTCTCTTAAGCGGGTTTTACGTATTTAAAATCCTGTTCTATTCTGTATGTATTTGTAATGCAATATGGTATGAATCACTAGAGTGTGAAATTTATTCACTTTCGACATTAAATGTTTGTATACCGAGTTAGTATACCCAGTAGGTAGCGCATTGGACTGATAAGCAGAAGATCGCGGGGTCGAGTCCCACATAAGTCAACTTTATTTTTGTTATGCCTGACGAGGCAAAAGGATTCATAATCTCCAATAACCTTGTTTAAGCCTTTGTTAACCCCTTTCCTGAATCTATCTAGAACTTTCTAGTACCTTATGGAAAACTTGATTGTTTTTTTTGCGCGTGTATTCTGTTAACAACTAAATTAATACCAGCAGTTGATTTTTTTGCAAATTACGATTTCCCAAAAATAATACTAGGGCGACGACAATCTACTTACCAAGTCACAAGGTTAGGTTAAAGTTTCAGAAATATAATTTATTTATTTATTTCGTCAATGGATTTTTCATCTGCTGATTACATTTAATAATTTAACAATTTATGTTCATGATTATATAAATACAAAGGTACCAAACTGCACTGCGTCTAATAACTTTAATATAACAATAGGTGTGTTTTGTTTGTCCTGAAGACAAGACTATACAGTCTAAAAAATATTTTAATACTACCTACAAAACAACAGCACTTTATTCTGAATACAAAATATTCGCTTGAGTCTAATGAAAAATAAATAAAAAAGCTATAATAACGAGGCTATCGTAAGCCACAGTACACATATCTAAGGTATTATCAGGAGCAGCTTGTCAAATTTCAAGATGGCTTCCCCTTGTGTAACTACACAGTAAACAAAAACAAATTATGGCTGCCCCTTGTGTAAGTACACAGTCAACAAAAACAAATTTGTGGTGATTGTTTGAAATTCAATTGTTTTACTATTGATTTTGACAACATACGCAGAACTGAACAAAAATGAAAACGCTAGTGATATTACCTGTAATATATGTATCTTGATCGTAAGCGTGGTTGAATATCCAGTCTTACGATAGCCTCGTTGCTAAGCATTTTATTTCATTTTTCAAGAAAATATTTTGTGCTCACACTAAACTGTTGCCTTCATATTAATAAATGAAGCTATCTTTAACTCGTATATGAGGAGTAAGATTTCTGCCACTTACGAGCTAGCTAAACCATCAAGGAAGGTATATTTATTTGTCATAGTTAATCCTTCGCTAAACTACCTTCCTTGGTGGTTTAGCTAGCCCGTTGGTTGCAGAAATCTTACTCCTAATCCGCGAGTTAAAGATAACTCGCCCATGTCTTCGTTTATTTATATGGGGGTTGTTGTTTTGTAGTTTATATTAAAATATTTTTTAAGGCTGTATAGTCTTGGCTTTAAGTTTAAACAAAACACGCCTAATATAGTATACGAAGTTAACTCAAGGGGGCGTATTGATAGTCATTTTAGAGCTGTGTCTAAGTTAAACAAAGCTTTAGTTGCATTTTTGGACGTTGATTCTATTTTTTTAAGTTTATCTTTTCAATATATTTCAAGGTTTTTGTTTAGTATACAAAGTTAATTATCTTTTAGAAATTTAAAACCAACAATTTGTAATTAAAATTGGTCTGTATTCATTGAGCCGAAATTGTCTTTAACTGTAGTTTAGTTAAACCGGGGTCTAACTGCGACTATCAATATGCCCCAATATCTGTAAAACAATGGGGCACATTCATAGTCACAGATAGACCCTGGTTTAATTAAACTACAGTTTAAGACAATTTTGGCTCAATGAAAACAGACCGATTTTTATTACAAATTGTTGTTTTTATATTTTTATAAGATAATTAACTTGGTATACAACACAAATAGCTTAAAATATTTTGAAATGATAAACTAAAAAAAAATAGAATCAACGTCCGAATATTCAACCAAATCTATGCTTAACTTAGACTAAAATGACTATGAATACGCCCAATACCTTTAAACTGGTTTCGATTCATTGTGATGTCAAATGGGTTCATTAAGTCCATAATTAGTTCTGTGAGTAGAAATTGGAAAAGTACACATTTGTTCCTCAGTATTCTTTCTGGGACATAAAAGTATAAAAGATTTAGTATAGGTACATAATTCTACAGAATTTAATCGATTTAAAACAATATCTTTTATAAAAATTATGCTTTGAGCATTCCTTCTGGGCACACCTTCTTGAACGATAATTTGGCATATCGCCAGACCAACTTTAATAACGTTAATTGAATCGCGTGATTCTTTTTTGGATTTGCTCAATTCTAAGTATTCCATTCGCATAGAAGGGGTACCAGATTATAGAATAATATTTCATGTAATGAGGAACTAATGAATTGAACAGCGTTTTAAGTGTGAGATCTTTTAAATCAGATGCGTTCCGTTTTAGCAATAAATTTCCTTTGGAAACAATTAAGTCAATATGGGCACGAAAATTTAATTTAGCGTCAAGGAGTAGGTACACCCAGATCTCTTATCAACTCAAGTCTTGAAAGAGAAACATTACCAAATTTGTACATAAAATTAATAACGTTTAGTGATCGAGCCGCACTGAAAATTTTACATTTGGAGAAATTTAATTGAAGGTGATTGTACCTGCACCGAACAAGAAGCAAATCAATATCCATCTGAAGTTTTCCGCAGTCTAAAATCGAGTGGATGGCATACAAAATGTTGACATCGTCAGCAAACATTAGGCAAATGGCGTTCCTTAAAACTAAAGGTAAATCATTTATAAAATAAAAGGAAGAGCAATGGGCCCAGAGAAAGAGAGTCAACATCAATAGGACTTCAGCAGTACAGTCAACTCCGCTTAACTGCACTCCGCTTAACTGAAAACATCGGTTATCTGAAACAAGAAATTTATTCCGGAGGCTTTTTGAGAGTTTTTCTAACAAACTGCTTCGCATAACTGAACTCCGCTTAATTGCAAACTCCGGACAGTTGAAACAAAATTGTTTGCCTCAAATGAACATTTTTCACTTATTCAACTCCGCATAATCAAAACTACCGTTTTTTTGTTTTTTAAATAAGTTTTATTCATATTCGTTTTGTGTTTAAAAATCGAAAGACTTTGTTGTTTGAATTGTTTCATGAAAATATAACTATTTTGACACAATACAAAAAATCATACCTACATCTTTTTTTATTTTAATTTGTTTTGACAAAACTGCGCTTATTTGAAACAAGTTTCAGTTATCCAAAGTTCGGTTAATTGAAACCTTCGCTTAACTGAAACAAATAGTCTGCAATTATGGTGTTCCCGTTAAGCGGAGTCGACTGTACCCAATTATTTCCACAATCTGCTTTCTATTAGAAAGATACGATTCCAACCAACTTAGAAATGAGCTTTTACAACCCATATTCGTTAGTTTTTGAATAAGTAAATCGTGATGAACTCGGTCGAATGCTTAAACCAAATCTGTGTAGAGCACATCCACTTGATAACCTTTCTCCATTTGGGTTAAGCAATTATTGACAATGACTCTTTTACGGAAAAAAAGAATTTTCCAGTTATGATTTTTTCTAGAAGCTTTTGAATAGCCGAGAGCTTCGAAATGGACATATAATTTTTAATTAATTGCTTAACACCACTTTTATAAATTATGAATGAAATCTTCCATTCCTCTAAAAAAGTACACGGTTCGAGAGATTTATTAAAAAGTAGTGTAAGGGGAAGACATATAGTGGAAGAGCATCTTCATAAAAGAAGAGGGGATATTTTATCATGACCCGCTTTGTTGGAAATATTGATTTCGAATAAAGCAAACAAAACTTTTTTTACAGATAAGAAGCCACAAAATTATTCGAGGTATCAATATTTGAGTACAAAGCGTAAACATCTGGAATAAAATCTAAATCATAAGTTGATTTAACAAATTTGGAAAAAGTTGTCAAGATGATAAGATATCTTTTTCTTTAGATTTGTCATTATAGTATTCCATCGACTGAGGAAAAGAGGATGTACTTTTTCGCTTCGAGCTCATACAACACCAGAAAGATTTATGTATTGCTGGTATAAGAAACGGTTGAGAAAGTCTAATTCTTTTCTGAATTGAAGGAACCGATTTGTCAAATCGGCAAACCCTGTTAATTTAAAACGCTTGAAAACTTTATTTTTGACGCTTTCTAAGTAACTGCCATGGCAGTTTAAATGGCTTTATGTTTTTTAAGGGAGGCACAAAAAGTTTTATGCCCTCAAAAAGAATGTTTTTAAAACTTATGTACATTTCAGAAAGTGTTTTTCTTTGAAATACGTTTTCTCAATCAAATGTTCTATACGAATTATTTAAGGCAATGAAGTCAGCATTAACATGATTGAATTTTCTTTGCTCAATTGGCAGATCATACGAATATTCATGTGGGATCCCCTGTTTTGTGTGTGCCCAAAAGCTTTCCTGAAAAGCTTAAAACAGCTGATGACACTTAAAAGACGAAAACGACGACGAAGATAAAGGATGAACAAGAGGACACACAAAGCTTAACCATGAAGACGTTCGTATCGCTAAAATTAAATATCTACTTACAGCCTTATGCATAAACCTTTGTATATATAAATTATAGTACTATCTTTGTATATATAAATTATAGTACTATCATGGTGAATGTCGAATGGACTGCCATCTTAAGATCGATTGTGAAAGAATCTCATTGAAATTCACAGTGGAGAGAATTGAGTTTTGTGGAGAATTTCTAGTAAGAATAAGAAAGGAATACTATTATTTATAATAATTAGAGTGAAATAGGTAGAATGAATGTTTTTTGTTAGGTTTACATTTTTTTGTCGATTACTTTGCTATGCAAAGGTGCAGAGAATTAAAAAGTGTGAACAAAATTTGGGAATTCTCCTTGGTTTGTTGAGTCTTGTGCGCTTAAAGAGGAAGGGGTGGTTTTTTTTTACAACTTATGTGCAATGCAAGAAGACAATCCTGACGTCGCGTCGGCCGGCGGCGGCATGAAGGTCAAGGCATAGGTAGATTGTTTTTTTTGTTTTTGCTTTCTAGATATTTATGTATGTAGGTCTGTTGGCAACATAAGTGATGCAATAATTCATGAGTTTCATGGCGATGATGTTTTTTGATGAGTATGGCTCATGGTAGGTAGTTAGGTTTGTCGCTTTTTTATTTTAACCTAGAAAGGTAGGTATGTTTGTAGATAATTTGTATTATTATCTAGGTAGGTACTAGGTACATCTTAATTTATTTATACATAGATATAAATGAAAGAATAAAAATTGCAACAGCTTAAACTAGAAGTATTAAAAATAGGTAGGTATCTATATACTAAAATTTATATAATAGCGAATTTTATTCAGGGTTGCACTAAGAACGGAATTTTTGAAATTCGCACATTTAATAGTGTAAAATAGGGTAAAACTGAATCAAAGTCAAAAAACTAACTTCTAAACGCGACTGAACTGAAAATTGATAAATAGTCGTTTCGAAAAGTACTTAGTAGTTATATAGGGGTACTTTTTTTATTTTTTTTATTTTTACATATTTGTATAGGGGATGAACAAAAAAATTATCCATGTATAAGCAATTTTTGACAGGATTTTTTTTTTTGCATACCCAAAATGATTTTTGAAAAAGGGTAAATTATTTTGGTCAATTTTTCAATCTATTTGATTTTTAACGGGTAGTTGGAAAAATCTAAAATTTTAAAATCTTATAGATATATTAGATAGCAATTAAATGGTAAAAATGTTATCTTTCTAACCTATTATTTGACAGATTTATTTAAGAAACATTTAATTTATTTAAGGTTAACATTTTGAAATTTTTTTTTTGTTTTTTTATTAATATCTTTTCAATAAACAGTGGTAGAGGTTTCCAATATACTAATGAATTATAGCTTTATGTTCCAGGAATTTGAATACAAAAATTATATTTCTATTGTACCATTGAGCTGATAAATTAACAATATATAATTTTTACACATACTACTTAATACCTACCATGTGAGTGTAGGCATGGATTGATTTAGTTTTTTCTTATATTTATTTATTTTAATATGTAACTCCTATATTAGTGTCACAATTGATTTTCTAAAATTCATAAAAATTCAAATAAAATCCATATAAATGGTTTGCTTTGTTCATTGTCAACAATCGTCAAACAGTGCAAAGCAACGTTATCTCACATCTATTTTTTTTTTTTATTTTTTTAATATAAAAAATCATAACCATATACAAATCATAAATTACAAAAAATCTACATTTAGACAACTTTAGAGGCTTACAAATTGAGTAATACTTAATAGTTCATAATAAATGATACATGAAATTAAGGTAGAAATTTATAACTTAAATTTTTGTGTAAAAATTATTGCAAAATATTTGTACTAAAAATGTGTTTTCATGAATAATCAACTCTATTTTTAGTACTTTAAATTCAAAAGTAAATGAAAGCTTTATATATTTTCGAAAAATAATGATGCACATTTATAGGTGTAACCTTCTTCTACAAATATGTGAGCAATTTTGTATTTGTAAATGTAACTGGAAAAAAGTAGGGGAAATTTAAGCACTATTTAACCAAGTTGAGAAGCTTCAAACTTGAGTAATACTTAATAGTTCATAACAAATGATACATGAATTAAAGACAGACATTTATAATATAAATTTCTGTGTTAAAATGTTTGCATAATCTTAAAAAATTTATACTAAAAATGGGATTAAGTGAAAAATCAATTCGATTTTTGGTACTTTAAATGCAAACGTTAATAAAAAATTGTAGTAGCCCGTAGCGTAATGGTTAGTGCGTTTAACTGTCACGCTGGATGTCTGGGTTCGCTTCCCAGCCTCGTCCACCTAAAAACTAAACATTTTTTTTCCGGGCTACTGCCTCTTGCGAGGAATTGACAAATTCTCCAAGAGTATCACTTGCCACGAATAAGTGCTTCTCGTCTAGCTGTTCGGATTCGGCATAAAATAGTAGGTCCCTTCCATTCCTGTCGATAGGCGCACACAGGAATGGTTGCGAGTTGTTAGTCACTAGGCCCTGGTTCTTCATGAGCCGTTGTGCCACCCGATTTATTTATTTTGTTTAAAAAAAAAATTGATAAATTTTGAAAAACAAAACCAACACACTAATTGCTCTGATCCTCTTCTAAAATATTGCTTATAAATTTTAAGTGATTATTGCAACAAAAGCCACTCTAAAGTTAGTTTTATTGATTTATTTGCCAAAAAAAAATGGTAAGTGGATTATGCTTTTTCAAGGAATTCTATTTTTATATTGTCAACACGCCCATCAAATATTTTCAAATTTAAAAATTATAAATTTTGAAAATCTAATAAATCTAATAAAAAAGATCAAATCCAGAATTTTGTCAATTGTCAATTTGTCGGCATAAAATTGGTTATAAATCAAAAAGTACTTATCCGAATTTAAAAATTTAGATGTCTATAGAAAGGTTATATATTATCAGCATTTAAATACATATGTACATATAAAATATTTAGATGATTATACAATTTTTAGTGCTAATACGCCTGGACTAGCCTGGAATAGCTTTATTTGGGCTAAATTATAGTTAATATTATAACTATTTTCCTGCCAATTTTCACAACTTAAACTTGACGATAATCAACTGGTTGCTGAAATGATCATTTAGCCGGATTCTTCTTAGATTAATGTGAAAGTTGCTTCATTAATTTGTTCATATCTTGAAAAGTGAAAGTCCTAGATCCATACGGTTTCCAGCGTTTGACTAAAAATTGACAAGAGCATTAAGTTTTGAAAACAAAAATTATGCTTAATTACATGAAATTTCGAAAAAAAATTGGCTTGAAATTTTTTTTATTTTTTTCAAAATTTTGACTTTGAAAATTTATTTTTCAAAAACTATTCACTCGAACAACTTAATTTAAAAATTATATTAAAGAATAGAAATAATTTGGCTTTTCAATATGCTACCGCGTCACTCTGTAAGTGTTACCGTTATTTTTTGATATTTTTTTTCTGTTTTAAGTGATTTTTTTTGGGAATTGCCCCTCCCGCCTAAACGGAGGAAAATAGACCCCCCTCCCATACGAATTTTGTCTTGTCTAAGTCCAACCTACACGCTCTAGCCTTTTATGACACCTTATGCAAATCACCCTGTAAACACGTACTAAATACCTACTCAAAAACATAATTTTGGAAGAAAAAAGTACTTTCATAAGTTTCGATTTTCTCTAAAACTAAACTATTTACCAGCTCCTGGTTCTTAGCGTTTGACTAAAAACTAATCACAGCAATCGTTTTTGGAACGAAGAATATTACGTAAAATTCAAAAGTAAAAAATGCAAATAAATTTTGTTTTTCAATTTTTTTTTTCTAAATTTTGACTTTGAAAAATTTCGTTTCAAAAACTATTCATTTAACATTTTTATTTTGAAAACAATTTGAACAAAATAGACTGAAAAAAGTTATCGGATAATATTGTATGTAATATCGATGATTTTTAATAATTTTTAATGCATTTAAAGCAAATGTTTTATAAAATTGCCCCTCCCCAACAAACGGAGGGAGATAGAGGTTTTAAGCTTTAAACATTAAAAAAACACTAACTAATTAAAATTATTATAAATTTCTAAAATTGTATTCCTTTTAGAAATTTATAAAAAAAAGGTCGCGAAAATAGGAACAATTTATAATTATTATTATTGTGTTAGGTATGCAAAAATGTTTCAAATTTATTTTACACTTAAATTTCAAAAAGAAGGAAAAAATTCCTTACGAAAAAAGTTATTGGTAGGAAGGTATCTACAGGTAGGTACCTACCTGTCTACATTAAAACATTTATTTTGTACCTGGAATCAAAAAGTCGGAAATAAAAATTAAAATAGGTAAGTAGATAGGTACCTACCTGTTGGCACGTTTTGCAATTGGTTGATTTGAAAAAAATAAATAACACTGGCTGAAATTCAACCACCTAATTGACAGACTCTAGTGTCAAACAATTAAATCATATCTACCTATGTAGGTACAAACCTATACCTACATCCTACATGCCCGCTAGAAATTCTCCCTTTTTTCATAACTTATTTTCATTCCTACCTACATATAGTTACGCATTACGCACCTACCTGTATTTGTCGGCATAATAAATTGTAAATTTCTTCAAAATATTTCAAGTCAAACTCAAATTATATAAACAACTTCAATTTTAATAAAACCTACCATTCATAATTTATACGAATATATCTACCTACCTATGTATGTAGGTATATTTGCCTTTCCCGCAAAAAAATATGCTCAAAATCTTGCACTTGCAACAAATTTCACGGCAAATAAGAAATCTTTGGAAGACAATTTAATATAAAAACTACTCTCAATAACATCCGATTGCATTTATACCTACAAATATACTTACACAACATGAACATATTTTTCTTTCCCGCATTAAAATCAACCTACCCTTGATAATATAAGAATGTATACCTCCACGCATTATTCTTTCCCGCAAAAAAAAAAAACTATATTCCTTCAAGGTTGACGACAACGACGACGCAAAAAGCTAACTTACATGTATGTATGTCCACTTCTCATCTCGCATATAGCATAATCAGTAAATTAAGCAAAAAAATAACCTTGCATCGCACATTCAATCAAAGAGGATACGAACATTTTTTTGCCATTCTCTTTACCTTTTTCTCATCATTAACGTTTAAAAAAACCTTCGATTGGTAATCTCGCTTACTCCATTTGATTCTTACCAGAATCGAAAAAAATACACTCCTCTTGCTCTAACTACCTAGTTTCGATTCTCTGATAAATGGAAGTCTCCCAAAAATTGAAGTCTCCGCCGACAATTGTCTCCCAAAAATGGAAGTCTCCGCCGAGCTAAAGTGGCGCCACCAACGAAGCATTGTTGCACAAAAAATGTTGTCCATGATAGTACTATAGTTTTCATATACAAGGGCATAAACGAATTATAGCGAGTGCATAGCGCTATGCACTAGTGATGACCTAAACAGTTATTTTTGAATAACTGTTATAACCGTTACTGTTATTTTCCAGTAACCGTTATTCTTAGAAGTTATTCAGTAACTGTTATCTTAACAAGAGATTTAATGAGCTTACCACTTTATTTTTTTTATAAGACTCCTTTTTTTGGTCCTTGATCCTTACTAAGATTAAAAAATTGAGAGATTATAGTTCTTCTTTATTAATAATTGTTTAATCGATATTTTTTAAATTATTTCATTAGTTAAATTCAAAGTATGTTTCTTTTTATTAAATAAATTAAATTAAGCTGCTTCATAAGTACATATTATGTAAGTAATAAAAAAAAGGAAGATTTGAAGTAACTTTTGGGTTGAAGCCAAATAAATTATTAAAATAAAGTTTGTAAATATTACCTTTCCAAAAAAAACAATAACGAATTATGTACCTTCTAAATACATAATATCCGTTAATTTTTTGAAAAAAAAAGATTTAAAAAAAGAATAAATTAAATATTAATGATATAAAAAATAAAATATGCATAGAGAAACAATTTTGTTGAAAAGGCAAGAAAAAGAAAGGAATACAATTTTTAAGTTTACATTTAGTTAGTCAAAAACACATTTTAGGAAAATCCTTATTTATTTTATTAAAATTATTACTTTTAACGAGAATTTGTTTCATTTTTTGAAAAAAAGTTTAAAAAATTAATTAAATTAAATATTAATAGTAATGATATAAGAAATAAAAAGGGCACAATTTTAATGAAAACGTTAAAAACAAAGAACAAAGAAGAATTTTAAATTTAAATTTTAGTTACTCAATACAACATTTTCGAATTCATTGGTATTAAGGATAACAGTTGTTTCACTTTTATTGAAGATAGCCGATTTCTTCTTTCCCAAAGAATAAGGCCAGCTTTTGAAAAAGCCTCTCACAAGGCACAGATGAAGCCTGAGCGCATAACTTTTTTTTCGCCAACTTACTTAGGTACGGAAAGTTGTAGTGATTGTCCCTCCACCATGTCAAGCAGTCATCAATTACTCTATCAGCAAGTTCGTCTTCAAAATATAGCTGAACCTCAATTATCGCCCTTGATTAGCTGTGGGTCGTGTTCTTAAAGCCGCTCGTTGGAAGGCTCCCCAGATTGAAATTTCTTCATCCTCATTGGCAGCAGAACTACTTTCACTAGACTCCTGATGAACGATTCTGATGTTTTTTGAAGCTTCCCGTTCTTCAGCTATCATTAAACACACCAAGTCTGTTATCTTTTGCTTCATTCTCTCTGCCGCCTCCAAACTTACAAAACCCACGATTTTGAACCTAGGATCTAGGAAAGTGGCTACAGAAAGAGTAGAGCTGTTTTTAAGGTTTGAGAGCCTCTCATATATCCATGACTCTAAGACGTCTAGAACCTTCTGTATAATGAAATGATGATCTTTTCTTTGCAAATTTTTGTAAACATCAAAAAGGCCATTTGAAAGCGGAATAACGTATGACGCCGTAGAGTAGTTCTCGCCACTGATGACCTTTGTGAGGGCTTCAAAAGGTTTTAAAACCTTACAAAGCTGCTTTGAAGCTTCCCTTTCAGTGTCTGTCAACATCGTAAAATCGTGTTTTATAATTGCGGATGTGCTTTTAATGGCATCTTCCAAAAAAATTAATCGCTCTATCATATAAAAGGCCGAGTTCCACCGGGTCTTAACCTCTTGTATCAATTTCAGCGGTTTTCGGCCATTTTGCTCTTGATACTTCATGAGCTTCTCATTCGCAATATTGCTCCGTTTAAAAAACGTCACAATGGCTTTTATTTTTTCTATCATTATACAAACTTCCGTTGTTTCTATTGCTTTCTGAACAATTAAATTAATTGTGTGGGCGAAGCAGCCAAAATGTTTAAATCTGAGCTCATTTGTTATGGCACTTGTAATATTTTTAGCATTGTCAGATGTTACCAAAATTATCTTGCCCCGGGGTATCTCCCACTCAGTAATAATTTTAGATATTTGGTCACCTAAATTTTTGCTCGTGTGATGTCCTGGCAGCACTGAGCAATCCAAGAGTAATGATTTGAGCTCAAACTTTTTAGAAACAAAGTGCGCTGTTAATGCTAAATAACTTTCGTTATTAATGGAAGACCAACAGTCGGTTGTGAGTGAGAATGAAACGACACTTTGAATAATGTCTCGGCACTCATTATAACACTCTTCGTATTTGGCTGGAATAAGAGTTTTGGAAATATATTTTCTATTTGGGAGCTGATAAGAAGGATTTACAGCTTTAACAAACTCTGTAAATCCTTTATCTTGCACTATACTAAAGGGTTGCAAATCAGATGTAAATAGCTTTAAAAGCGATTGGTCTATTGTTTTTTTGGTGGACGATGAAATATTTCTTCGAATGAATTCCCTAACACTTGACTGCGATTTTTGAGAATTTGATGTGGAGGATTGAATTCGATTTTTACCTGGTTCTGATGTTATGTTGCTAGACGTAGACGATTGTTGATTTTGTGATACTGTTGAAGGTTGTAAATTTTGTGATTGATTTGAGGAAGAAACCGTTATTTCACATTGTTCAGTTGAGTTTTGTGACCGCGGAAGTATGTCAATTTGAACTGTTGGATGAGAGGATCTTAAATGTTTTTTTAAATTCGAAGTTGTTGACTTATATGACATTTTTTTTTTGCATAAATTGTACAGTGCCATATATTCACTATTCTCTATTGGACTAAAAAAGTTCCAAATGTTGCTTGTTTTCAATCTTTTTGCTTGGGGCGTCATGTCGAACAAGAACAGACTATTACTAGATTAGTAAACAACCACACATAATAACACTCTTCAACAGTAATAAAACATTAAACCTTTGACACACTGGATTATAGAATAAATATAATTGAATAAGAATAAGAAGTAAATGACTTCTTTAGTACAACCAGGAACTTGAATCTATTCAAAAAACATTTGACACTGTATTGTGCATAAAACAGTTTTTATGTAAATAAGTTAAAACAATCACTTCAACACTTGTACGTAGATTAAAAATACCGCAATCTGGCAGTCGATACGAGAACAATAGTCTTTATCTTTACTTTTTCACAAACAAACAATACAAGAAGAATTCATGCTGTCCTTGTCTTACTTTGCTTGTGACACACAAAAACATCTACTATGACCAGGTACGTTACAGAGTTCGAATTTTAAGTCGTCCAGATACGATATAGAGTACAGAGCTTAAATATAAGCTCATCCCATATTTACCAAGTGTAAAACTATAAACTTTCAAATTTCATAAATTATATCGAAAAATGTATTATGAAAAATCCGAAAAATCCACAATTTTGTTAAGCTCTGAAAAATGCAATTTTGAGGCTTTCGTTTGACATTTAGACCAAAATATTTTCTGCGTAAAAAAATAGTTCGTCTCCCACCTGTAAGGCCATCAATTGTCAAATTCCATTGACGGATGGCTACGATTTAGATGGATTAAAAAACCACTAAAAAGCCAAAACAAATTTCATTTTCTTGTTTCATAGGGAAAAATACGATTTTTGAACAAAATATTCTCTACACGTCAAAATAAAGCTCCTCTCCCATCTGTGAAGCCATCAAATTCCAGTCAAGTCAAATACCATCGAAGGATGGCTAGGATGTCGATGGATTAAAAAACCTCCGAAAAATCCACAAAAATTGCGAATTTTTGTCTTGCTTAGGAAAAATACGGTTTCAGGGCTATTGGCTAATTTTTGGAACGAAATATTTGATATACGTCAAAATATAGTTCGTTCTCCGACTGTAAAGCCATCAAATGACAAATTCCATCTAAGGATGGCAACGATGTCGATGGATTAAAAAACCTCCGAAAAATCCACAAAAATTGCGAATTTTTGTCTTGTTGTGGAAAAATACGATTTCAGGGCTATTGGCTAACTTTTGGAACGAAATATTTAATATACGTCAAAATATAGTTCGTCCCCCGCCTGTAAAGCCATCAAATGTCAAATGCCATCGAAGGATGGCTAGGATGTCGATGAATTAAAAAACCTCTGAAAAATCCACAAAAATTCCGAATTTTTTTCTTGCTGTGGAAAAATACGATTTCAGGGCTATTGGCTAACTTTTGGAACGAAATATTTGATATGCGTCAAAATTCGTAATTTGTGTGGATTTTTCAGAGGTTTTTTAATCCATCGACATCCTAGCCATCCTTCGATGGAATTTGACATTTGATGGCCTTACAGGCGGGGGACGAACTATATTTTGACGTATATTAAATATTTCGTTCCAAAAGTTAGCCAAAAGCCCTGAAATCGTATTTTTCCACAGCAAGAAAAAAATTCGGAATTTTTGTGGATTTTTCAGAGGTTTTCTAATCCATCGACATCGTAGCCATCCCTAAATGGAATTTGACATTTGATGGCTTTAAAGACGGGGGACGAACTATATTTTGACGTATATCAAATATTTCGTTCCAAAAGTTAGCCAATAGCCCTGAAATCGTATTTTTCCACAGCAAGAAAAAAATTCGGAATTTTTGTGGATTTTTCAGAGGTTTATTAATCCATCGACATCATAGCCATCCTTCGATGGAATTTGACATTTGAATGCTTTACAGACGGGTGACGAACTATATTTTGACGTATAGCTAATATTTTGTTCCAAAGATTATCCAGTAGCCCTCTGACATCCTTTTTATCCAGAGCATAAGAAAAACTCGTAATTTTTGTGGATTTTTCGGAGGTTGTTTAATCCATAGACACCGTAGCCATCCCTCGATGGAATTTGACATTTGATAGCTTCACATATTGGGGACGAACTATATTTTGACCTGTAGTAAATATTTCATTTCAAAGGTTAGCCTGAAATCGTATTTTTCCGGAGAAAAAGAAAAAAGTCTCAATTCTTACGAATTTTTCGCAGGTTTTTTAATCCATCGACATCGTAGCAATCCTTTGATAAAATTTGACATTTGATAGCTTTTCAGATGGAAACCGACTATTCTTTGACGTCTAAAAAATACTTCCTTAGAATTTTAGCCGAATTTTTCCAGAACAAAAATAAATCTCAGTTTTTTTTCGGATTTTGTAGAGGATTTTAATCAATCGGAATTCGACATTATAGCCATCTTTCTAAGAAAATCCACAGTTTAGCCTTTAAGCCTGATCTGTGTCATGTGTTGTGTTGTGGAATTGTGTGTCGCGGTCATTCCATATATTTTATGCGCCACAATCCAACACAACACACGAGACAAATATGGTTCTACGCATATGAAATACATTGTATTGATGGCGACACACGACTCCTCAACACAACACACGAAACAGATGTGGATCAGGCTTTACAGATTCCAGACCAACTAAATCTTGATATATTTAGACTTTTTCGTTCCGAAAGTAAGTCAAAAGCCCTTTTACAAAGTTAAAATTTTCTGATTTTTCAGAGGTGTTTTTTGTAGAGTTCATGGTGTCCGGAGTAAAAAATAGAAGGCAAAAATTTGCAAGTTTTTCATAAATTAAATTTTATTTCCATATTGGATAGGAATGGAACAGAAACAATGAAAAAGGAGTAACCCCAGATTACCAAAAGAAAAGGACATTAATGAAAATACAAGATTTCTGTGCTTCTTCCTATAGTGTTGTCTTAATGACATTTATATGTATTTTAAAAAGTAGTTTCTATTCATTTTTTCTTCTTTGATTTGTTTTTTGTTACCCGTTATTGTAATAACTGGTAACTTTGATATCGGATAACCTGTTACAACAGTTACTAACGAATAACGTGTTCCTAGTAAGATTTATCGATATATCGTCCATCACTACTATGCACTCTTTATAATGCCTTTGATGGCAAAAAACTTATCCATAAACTTATGCAACGTTGAATACATGCAACATAATCTAAACGCGTTTGGAGGTTGTATAGAACGTATATAAGGTTTGTTTAGTATCGGAATGTCACTTTGACTCACACCATTGTATATGAAAACTATAGTAATATCATCAGAAGCGCCGACTACTGAGTCACGTAGTGTCGAAATCCACCAACTTCTCTCAACACTTTTTGTTGAGGAAACAAATTTGAAAGTCGATATCTAACTCCCTTTATCCCTAACAATATAACAAGACTTACTCTTTCTAAAAATTAATGTCTACGCTGTCAAAATCATAGAACATGTTGCAAAAACATGCGCCACCAGCCGTACAAATCCAGCGAAAATAAAAACGACTCCATGAGAATACTATAGTTTTCTATACAATGCTCACACGCAACAATAATGTAGACAGATGTTAGATGGGAGCTTATTTTTGTAATCTTTGAAGGTGTTAAAAACTGATACTATCAAAATATTTTATAAAATTAAATACAACAATAAATAATGTTGTTTTTTTTAATTTATTGTACCTACATTTTTGCCGTGATATTGTTTAAATAAATTTAATAATATTTTTTGTGCACTTTATTTTATAGAATCTGCTTAATAATTGTGCAAGATTTAAAGATTTTCCATCAGATTTTACAACTTTAGCAAATGCTCGGCGGAATGAGTGATTTCAATCAAATTATAAAAAGAATCTCCTTCATCACTTTCACGGTAAAATGCAAATAAAATTTAAGCGTAACCAAATAAGCACCACCCTTTTATTTTTCTCCTCAACAAAAACATCACGATGTAAGTGAACGGAATAAATCAAAAACCACGTATTGTTTTGTTTCAAATATTTTAAATTTTATTTGTGAAAGAAATTAATAAAAACAAAAAACAAAATTAATCCAATAGCTAGCAAAATTATTTTATTGAATTTTCACCCAACACACACATCGTTTTGCAGTTTTGAAGGTAAAAAGTAATAGATTTCTTCTTTTTGGTACTATTTTTGACACAAGCTCAATCCTAACTATAATGGGTTGAAAAATGTTTTGTGCATAGCAATCTGTGCAACGTTGTATTGATATTGGCTACCTAAATCCTTATGCGGAGCATAACTATTCATCTGTGCAGCGGATTCTAATGAAATCTTAAAAATAAATTAACTTAGGTACTCAATTATTTTAAATCTAAATTAAAAATT
Source organism: Melangyna quadrimaculata (assembly GCA_949320155.1). Taxonomy (NCBI): domain Eukaryota; kingdom Metazoa; phylum Arthropoda; class Insecta; order Diptera; family Syrphidae; genus Melangyna; species Melangyna quadrimaculata. The sequence continues at coordinate 170,935 of CASGHW010000164.1, forward strand.
ATCTTTTAATATTAAAGTAAATAAAACTCAACTATCCTATTTGATTGCCTTTTATTCAAACCCCGCAAATTTTGGGAGCTCAACCAGTATTTGTCAAAAGCCAAAAAAAAAAATTCATGGGGATCAGTAAAAACAAGTAATTCGGTAGGTCGTGCTAGAAAAAAAAACGCTGACTCGTTTTAAACAAAGATCACCCTTGAAAGCATTATCTACGAAAAAAATAGATTGATAGTAAATTCCAATTTCATCAGATATCCAGACAACGGGAACTTGCGGTTCTTTCCAGAGGAAATATACAACGGGACCCAACGTCTACCGCAAACGAAGTATAGTTCATGAACGGTAAGGCCTTTTGTTGGATTAGTAAATTTGCTGGACTGAGGTTACTGGAATTTAAATCCTAATTCTCAATTTTATTTAAAACAATAAAAATAAATATTTGCTGTTACTGTTCGGCGACTAAATAATTTTGTTCAAACAGTTTTACAAAATATTGAAATGGGCAAGAATAACAGGAACAGTACCTACACGCATAGATAATAGAAGATTTTTCGGATGTCTTTCGTCACTTAGATAAGAGACAAGAGGAGGTTGAAGCCAGGGAAAATTTGCTTGCACAGAAACAGCGAGAATAAGAAATGCGTCTTATTATACCAAAGACACACATGGGGTTTACATACTATAGTTCAGATACTATGGTATTGACTATACCACGATGGGTGACCACAGCCTTGTAAAGATTCAATTGGCAGATCTACATTTCTGATATTTGTCAACATGTTTGCTGTCAATAATTAATTATACTTACATTTTTTTCTGAAGAACTGAATATTTTTCTTTTTTTGTTATTCATTTTGGTTTTGTTTTATTTTTTTTTTCAAATTTCTGACCCTTACATTTTGAATTCGATTTTAACATTTATAAAACACAAACAAAAATTATTTTCCTTGTCAAAATTATAGTTCACGTACTCGTCACTTTTGGAAAAACGCGCTAGTATCGTTAAAAGGCAACGTATACTACGGTAAAAACCCAAGTTTTTATACCATGCTGATACTAGTTTGCTCTCATGGTATAAGGATAGTATAACATGACACACTAGTGGTATAAGCGAATGCCATAGTATCCATACCACCAGTGTGTCACGGGTTTAAGGGAGAGTACGATCCAAGAAAAGGAAAAATAAATTAATTTAAGGTTAGAGGTGCCTGTTTTAAAGACAACATTGGGAGAGGAGATGTTGAGGCTGAGAGGAAAAGCAGGCAATGTAACATTCTAAGATGTGGCGGCGATTGTACCCGAATTTTCAGAAAATGATGAGTTTGATGTAACGAGTATAGTTGGGTTCAGGATGTTGATATCGCAGCGAAGAGTAAGCATTGGTCCGAAGCTGAAAAGGTTCTTTTTGGGAAAAGGTTGCTAGTGGCTCAGCGAAATTGGCGATTAGGTCATAGCCAACTCTTTCTAAATGGATAGATCTTAAAAAAATTTTGATTTGAGGAGTTTGCTCAGAAAGTGTGTGCGGCGGACGTTTATAAGAAGTAAGGTTAGAGGCGGAAGAAAAAGGGCGAAGATATTCACGATTACTTGTTGCATATGAAGGAAATAGGGGCTAAGGGTCGAGTGGAGGATGCTTCTCTTATTAGTTTCATTATCGATGGTATCGACGACTCTCCAAGTAACAAAGTTATTTAATATGGAGCGTTAACTTTTAAGGTGTTCAAAGAAAAAATTGCTTTTTATATAAAATACAAGGAAAGCTTACCAAGTTCAAGCAAACCAAAGGAACACCAGGCGAATTCAGAAACTCGTAGCCTACAAAGTCGTAGGCCAGGCCGATGTTTTAACTGCGGTAAGCGGGGACGCATAAGTAGTTCTTGTGGTCAGAACAACCCAAATGTTTTAAGTGCAATGAATTTGGGCACAAATCAGTGGATTGTCCCAAACGAAAGCAGGAGGAGAAGAAGGCACATTTGTTGAACGTTGGTACAACGGACACTATGAAACTTGTACGTGTTAATGGTTTTGATGTAAAAGGCTTGGTGGATACTGGCAGTGACTTAACGTTAGTCAGAAGCGATGTGTATGTTAGGATGGGTGCTCCACCTATAACACAACACTCAGTTCCAGTGAGATGTTTATCGGCAGACTCCGTTGAAACATTAGGTTATTTTGATGCCACCATTGAAATTGATGACTGTACATGTGAAACAAAAGTTTTTATTATGTCAGAGTCAATAATGCTAACACCCTTTATAATTGGAAAGGATGTTCTGTCAGTAAAAACATAAGACTTTCTTCAGATGGTGTTTTTGTGTCCAAGATCGAGGAAGATTTTCATCAGTTGTTTCAGATTTCAGCTTTTAGTAACGATGAGGTGAGCCTTAACATAGGTAATTTCAGCTATGGGACAGCTATCAAGGACATTGTTTCGAGTTATAGCCCTAGGGAAAACCAAAAATCACCAGTTGAGATGGTGTCGACCATGAAGATCGATATACCCATATGCCAACCGCCAAGAACACTTGCCTCTCTTGAAAAAAGAATATTGAACGAACAAGTTGCCCTGGGAAAGAGTTTCGAGGAGTGCATTGAGCGGTTGAAGGAGGTCTTGTCTTTAGCTGAATATTTTGGATTGCAGATTAACTAGAAGAAATGCCAATTTATGTGCCAAACAATATAATACCTGGGTTTCGAGATTTCCTTTGGTTCGATAAAACCATCACAATGTAAGACACTGGCCGTTGAACGTTTTCCTCAACCGAATTCAGTTAAAAAAGTTCAAAGCTTTTTAGGTCTCACGGGCTACTTTCGAAAATTTGTAAAAGATTATTCCATTCTAGCCAGACCGCTTACACAACTCCTCGAAAAAGATCAGACTTTTAAATTTGAGCTGCCTCAAAAAATAGCTTCCGAGGAATTGAAGAAAAGCATAACATCAAAGCCAGTTTTAAGACTCTATAATCAAGAAGCGGAGACTGAACTCCATACCGATGCATCGAAGTGGGGATTTGGTGCAGTTTTGCTGCAAAGATCGGTTGATGCCAAGTTCCAACCTATATACTTTTATAGTAAGAAGTCCAGTGGTTCAGAGGAGCGTTATTGCAGCTATGAACTAGAGGTTCTAGCAATAGTTAACTCGCGTACAAAGTTAAGAGTGTATTTGTTGGGCATACCTTTCACAATCGTCACAGATTGTGCAGCATTTAAATCAGCTATGGAGATAAAGGAGATTCTTTCAAGAATCGCTGGATGTGCTCTCCTTTTACAAGACTACGACTATAAATTAGAGCATCGAGCTGGCAATCGCATGCAGATGCTCTCAGCCGCAATCCGGTTTCCATTATTATCTCTACAGAATTTCTATCCAGTGCCTACCATAGATAAACAATACCTAGATGGGAATCTTTCGTTCGTATCACCCCCCCAAAACCCATTTGCTTACTTTGTTCTTTTTTTAGTTTCATTTCGTGTAGATGAATAGATGTGAATTGCAACAACAATTTAATGCGGTGAGTTTGATTTGTTTGACAGTTCAATTACTGTTTGTCAGGATGTGTTTGAAAAATTCTTTTTCTTAGGGTACAAACACACTGAATATATGAAATTATTTTAATTTATACCTAAAGGTTGCACTGCATCATGGTCAAATTCCGACGTAAGTTTTTAGAAATTAATTTAAGATCTCCCAAACCGATGCGTTAACAATATTTTTGTCAGTCATTGGGTTCATATGGAAAATCGCACCGCTTTAATTGTGGGTACTCTCAATAATTATTGCCGTACAGATGAATTTTAAACAGTGGGAGTTTTGTTGTCGTGAATGTTTCGCTCCAATTGAATGTTGATTTGAAAGATTCTTTATACAATTTAAATGTTGCGACAAAAAAGGTCTCCTACATTTCACAACGCGACAAAACATTGTATAAAATTATATGAGTAATGTACTGCACTAAAGCTTAAACCGCACACAACTGCAGCGGAACTACACTTCAGGACGATGCACCAAAACATTATTTGTATGTAATTGTATCAGCTATATCTCGGGTTCCCATCTTATCTCTTTAAAAGAGAACATGTTCTCTTTTTTCACTCTGTTCTTTTTTACACTATCTTTTTCTTTAGGGATCTATTTTTGTTCTCTATTTTTTTTAATGAAATTCGCTTTTGTTTTATTGCAATAATTTGTATTTCAATGTCAATTAATAGACTTAATGGCCCTATTCTGCCTTTGCGAGGCTCACAGTTCACAATTTTTTGGGAGCGAGGTTTCTTATGAGGTGTTCACAATTTCGTATTCTGTAGGATCCCTCATAAGAAACCTCACAAAAACAACGTGAGTTCTGATCTGCCAAGGAGCAGATCATAATTTTTAAGATTTTATATGGCGATATCACCACGAGTTATAAGGTTATTGTGAGGCATCAGTGAGGTTGCCAGAATAATTCTCGATTTCATAAAGCCCTTTTAAAAATTTAACAGGCTTTATGGCCAGTTGCACCAAAATGCTCTAGAACCAGTTTTTGCTATTTAAATTTATCGACATGATAAATTAATCTGGGTTGCACCAAACATCATTACAGATTTTTAAGCTAAAATTGAGTTCATTAACTATCCCTGAATTTTAACATCGCTTTCAAAACTGAACGAAAAAGTTTCAACTAGTGCAACTGAGATAGCAATACGGGAAATGTCAATGAAAATAAATAAACACTGGGATGCGCTGCGTACCAATACCAATCCATACAAACATAGATATGTAGGTATCTACCTGGGATATGCAACTTGAAAATAGAAAAAAAAATTGTGAAAAATATGTATGTTTGTAACTCGGCAGCTTATTCTTATGATTTTGGCTAGGTTTCAATTCATTAATATATTTTTATAATACTCGTTTTCATTTGGTAGGTATTGTATGGGGTTATTTTCCACTTCACTCAAAATATAAAAAAAATGTATTTAAATTCCAACTCATGCACCCTTGTTTTTCACCCTTCCAGTTTTTTTTTTAATTTATTTCTGGGTTCTGTCCAGTAAAATTAGTTTTAAAATTTAACTGGAGGAAAATGGAACTTTAATTTATTGGTGCGTTTATTGGGCTTTTAGAATTAAAAGTGTTCGGTGCAACCGATAGATGTCATTTTAAAATCTAACGAAGCAATACAAATTTAAAAGAGCTTGGTGCAATTGGCCATTAAAGTCTTAAAATGACGTTTATTCCGTACAAAGTACGTCATTTGAAAATTTAATTTAAAAGCCAGTTAAATGTTCATGAAATTGGCCATAAGACTGTAAAATTTCGTTGTTTGGTAAATTTTATAATAAAATAGGAATATGTTGTCACAGCTTCTATAAAATTTTTAAATAGAGTTATATAATAAAAAGTACAAGAGAAAAATAATAAGACGATATTATTTATGATTAAGGCAACTCTAGCCCCTTAACAAAACGAGCAGACCTACCTATTTTGTATTTTTATTTAAAGTTGTATTTTGTTCAGCATTTCATACATTTACCAACGTGTGTATAATTCTTGAAAATTGTTGTGTTTTTTTTTTTTTCTCTATTTTGCTCTAGATGTTCTCTTTTTTATAGCTTTTAGAGGAAAATGTCCGCTTTTTGTAAAGTACCCAAATGGACACCCTAACTATATCGCACTAAGTGGCAACAGAAACTTCATTAAATTTCATACAAATTATTGTGAATCGCAGTTCCGCTGCAGTGCAGTTCCACCTAGTGTGGTCTAACCTTAAGCGGCAACTGAACTTCATACAATTTCATACGAATACTTGTTCTTGTGAATTCCGCGCCCGTGGTCGAGTGCGGTCTAACCTTTAATATCACATCATATGATTTACTTGTTTTTGCTCTTTTTCACCATCCACTTCAGTGCACCTCCCATTCATAGTTATGCGCAGGTTAACTCTCATTCAAAATAAATCCATAATTTATATTGAAATATGTATTTAATAGCACTTCTTATAAAATAATTTGTCAACCCCTAGATAAATATATGCTTATCTTATTCTTAATGTGGATTTCCTTTCAACAAAAAAAATCAAATCTGTGAAGGAAAAATTCGATTTGTTTGGAGAAAAGATCAAAAATCAAATCTTTACCCCGGCTTTCACACTCGAATTTTTTTGCGAATTCCTTACAACAAAAAAAAATGATCTGCAATCGTTGAAAGGAAATCGACATAAAAGAATCTACGAATTTCAGCACTTATTGAACAAACCCTTGGATTTTTAAATTATCCACCATTTTGTTCACGAGCCGAGGTGAAACTCGGATTTTTTTCACGAACACTAGTGCAAAAATCCGATTTTCACCACGGTCGTCTGCCTGCACCTACACTAGTGCAAAAATCCGATGTTCACCACGGCCAATTGACGTTTGAGCTTATAGGCAAACCAAATTGATAGCCGTTGATTCCCATCTAGGTATTGTTTATCTATGGTGCCTACGTTCTGTTACTCTCGCATCGAGAAATTTCTCACATGAAACACGCGAATCAGAACAAAAATGATGTGAACGGTGCATAAAAATCATTTTCTCGCATTCACCCGGTTCTGTAAGTTTAATTTTCTCGATTCGGAACGTTGTGGAATTAAACTCCCCAGGAGCCTGGAAATATGTGAGTAAAACTGTTTCTGTAAGACAAAAGTTGAGATAATTTCTCGACTGAAATGTCAAAACAACTCGACAAGAAAAATCAAGTAAATGTAAAAATTAACTGAAAGTAGAGAAACTGCTACACACTTTTTTGATATAAACCGCACTTAAACAGCAGCAGCTCTTCAGTACGCGGCAATTTGTGCTTCTTCTTTAGTAAATATCTGTCTCTTCTTTCTAATTTACATTTTCAATTTTTTATTAGAGTCCACTTAAAAGTGTATATGGGAGTTGCTTGAATTTTGGGTAGACCAAGATATTTTTTATTTGATGTGTAAAGGAGTTAAGTGCAAGTATAAAATTGAGTTTTCGGGGTCGAAAGCTCTCCGCATTGGCCGCCATCTAGGAAAAAGTAGGTTAACAAATTTTCCGCGATATCTTGAGAACCGTTAGAAACATGAAACAAATTTTCACCTTTGACTATAATATAATATGGAGTGCTCGTTTACATTCCAAAAAAAAACTAAAGCTGACAATAGTGAAGCCTTTGATAGGGAACGTGATTCTATTGGAGAAGAAGCTAGGGTTAGTATTGACCAGGTCCAAAAGGAAAACGCCAAGAATTTTAATACAAAACGAAAAGTCGCTCACCAGGACAGCTTAAATGACCTTGTTGCAATAAAACTAACTCAGTTTGGTCCTTATCTTAAACTATATCCCAAATATTTAGGTCCCTATAGACAGTGTCACCAAATTCCCTCCAAAGGATCGGTATGAGGTACGAAAAATTGGTCCTCAGAAGGGACCTGGAAAGACACCAACATCTGCTGACTTCATGAAGATGTGGAAGACGAGTGACAAAAAACGAACACGACGACAAAGATAAAGGATGAACAAGAAGACACACGAAGCTTAACCACGAAGACGTTCGTATTGCTAAAACTTAAATAATTAATACCTACTTTTTTTAAAAACATTCTTGCTTAATCTTAAAACTAAATTAACTTACTGAATTATCTTAAATCTAAATTAAAAATAATCTTTTAATATTAAAGAAAATAAAACTGAATTATTTGAAATTTGATTGCCTTTTATTAAAAATCCCACATTCATACTAATTTAAATTTACTTGTAATGCAAAATGGTGAATCGAGTTATTTAATAATGGAAAGTCTACAGCATCTACATTATATTTTAATTCTTAACAGTATTTTACGGATATAAGAAACACTCATATAGGAAAAACTCGATTAAAAGAAATGCAGTCCACAACACTGTGTACTTTTCTTTAAATTCCCCTTGGCAAGTGCTTAGAACATAGTTCTATTTCCTATACTACTACGGTTCAACCTAACCGCTATCAGCACACCCCATCCGGGCTCCATATAAATTGTTGGTGGCCTATCTATTTGGTACACGTGATAAGAAGCATCGAAGAGTTGGCATGAGAAAAAGTTTGTATTCAACCATGTATCAACGATGACGATGACGTCGTACTCATGAAGTGATATTTAAGTTTAAAATTTAAGAAGTGCAGTATAGATAAATCAGTGTTTTCTTAACTAATTTGGAGCACTTTAATGTTGATTCAGAAAGATTTAGTTTTTTGGCAGCGTATGAAGTTATACTTTCTTCGCTTAAAAGAAGTATGAGTCAAAGTGAACAGACGTGTTGCTAATCTCGTCCGGCTAATTTATTCAAATTTTTGTCGCAGCTTTTAAGTTAAATTTACACCTGAAACTGCGCCACAGTGTTACGGTGAGTTTCGCATATATTTTCCATTCAGAAGAACTTCGTTTTATTTTAAACAGTCTTAATAATAAAATAAATAAAAGAAATCCGATGGGAGGTAGAACGCGATCCACTAATACTGTGGGAAAAGATAAGCTGTCAACACCTACACTGCAGAGGCCACGAGCTGCACATGGCGCAGCCAAAGATTCTGCACTAACACCAAAGCAATTCAATACACCACTCGTTAAAAAAGGTAAAGGTTTGGCTTCCACTTCCAATAAATCTGTCCCGTATGCTGTATCGCTTCCGGATTTGGAGGAAAGATTCGCTTTGCTCACCGATAAATTAGTCAAACAAATATACGACGAAATAGATCTTTTCCGTAATGATATTATTAATCAAATATCACTTATTGAAGAACGGTTAGCTACACACACAAAAGAAGTCGAAGCATCTCTTCAAGAGTTGCAAAATTTCAAGAGAAAGCTGAATTAAAGGTAAATGAGACAGAGCAGTCCCTTCAATAGATAAAAACACACTTTGACAAATCGCAAATACTCAAAGGGGAAGACGACGATTTACAAAAGCGATGTGATGTATTTGAGCGTCGGGAAATTGCAGCTGATGCAATAATCTTTGGTTTGCCATGCTGCCATGCTTGCCAAACGAAGATTTGGAGACAACCTTTCAACACCTTTGTCATAACATAGACTGTATGCCGCCCCCAACTCTGAAAGCAATTTTTCGTTGCCAGAGACCTCGTCGAAATAACGGACCATCAGACACAGACAAAACCGACACACTTATAATTGTCAAATTCCACTCTCCCTACGAACGAAACACCATTTTGCAAGCAGTTGCTCTCTTTTGTAAAAACAAGAGGCAGCTGTGTACGGAAGATGTGAGCATTATAACAGAAAATAACAGAAACATCCATATGTTCGGGAGCATGACCAGCTAAAATTGTTCCCTTTACCACAGAGATACGCATCTAAAGCATAGCAAACAATTGTTTTCTGTCTAACACTTATCTTGGTTCCGTCTATGTCAAGAAGAGTGCACATGCAAAGGGCATCTTGGTGGAGAACGATAGAATGATGAATGCAATTGCCGAAAATTGTCAGACTAGAGAAGCAGAAGAAGAGCAAATACAACAACTATGACAGAATTCACCACTCAACAAGTATTATTTGTACTTTTTTGTTTTGATTACTTATTTTTTTATTTTATTTATTTCCTTTCTTTACTTTCTTTTTATTTTTCAATTGTAATGTTTTTGCTTGATTATTTTTCTTTTCTTTCTTTTAATTCCTGCCCTTTTATGTCATTATTGTTGCTTTGGGAAAGTGTTGATCCATCCGCTCTTGAACTCTGTGTGTTGGGTGGTTCTCCTATAAAATTATTGTTTTTCAAAAATGGAATTAAATGATAGCGGGGTGAAATCGACGGGTAGTGGTAGTGATATCGTATTACGATCTATGATAAGAGTGCTTTATCGTCGTAGGCAAGGACTTAATGATGAATTAATTATTATTAAATTAAGGATGAATTTAGAGATACATATATGTGTCGGAAACTTGGTTTTCTCCAGATGTGAAGGATGAAGTTTACACTTTGTGCCCGATTACACGATTCGTTTTTTCGGTTGTTTCGTCTTTCGTCTTTTTGACAGCTTGGGTGAGGGGAGTAGAAAAAATAGAAAAAGCAGGAATGAAAATTTCAAGACTTTTTCTGGTTGAACTTTGACGATTCTGATTTGGCAACCACAATTCTCCTCGATGTTAGCAAAAAACGATTTGAACAAAAATTATTGAATTGAAAAATAGTTTTTCGTAATTGGATACACCTAATATGCGTTTGTATTTGCGAAATAAGTGATTAAAAAATATTTTTATTTATTACTACTGATTATTTTCTTACAAAACATCCCCCAATTCCATGAACGTCAAAATAACGAATGGAAGTATGTACGTATTTTCGCGAACCATGTAATCATGAACGTTCTTGCCTGTCAAAAACACGAAAGACGAAACGAACGAGAAAACGAACCGTATAACCAGGCTCTTGCGTGCCATGGGATCTCGTTTATTGTATGCCCTCTCCGAATGAACAAGTTGAATTTCTGCAAGGAAATATAAGTCATCTTTTTGAAAGTCACGTTCCTATATCAACCATTAGGTCAAGGCCAAAAATAAGGGCTTGGTTCACAAATCATATTCGATTATTAATAATACAACGAGAGCAGGCATATCGCCGATGGAAACTTTTTAGGATAGAAGAACTCCACCGACTTTACAAATATTTTAGAAATAAAGTCATTCGTGAGATCAGAACTGCTAAGACACAGTTTTGTTCTAGCCAACTTAATACCAACATAGATGGTCGAAAACTAAATTTAACTTGATTTTAATATGTAAAGATTAATTAGCTAAATTTTCTTTTGTAACTTATGTAAATTATTCACTTTCATATCTTACTTTGTTAATTTTTTTAGAACCAAGTTTGTAAATTTCTCACACACTTAAAAGTGTACTCTTACTGAGCTAGAAATACATACCATGAACAATAAATAAAATAAAAAAAAAAAAAAAAATCTTTTTGCAATCGAGAGATATGCAAGAAACGAAGACGGGGAACTGTGGGTAAAGTGTCCACTGCTGATGTACCTGTGCCAAATGATTGGCAAGATCGCCTGACAACGAAGTTTTGTTTGCTGAACATGCCTCAATGCTTTTGATGTCAAATATTTACATTAACGACTCTTTTTGTGGCGGAATAGGGTCGTTCGACTCCAATGGACTATGTTCAACTTGTGTTGTTGAATTTGGTGCCAAAGCGATCTTACCATTAGATGACTGATTTTCCTTCGCAGCTGCTTCATTTGCTTCTAGAGCTGCAGCCAACGTTGGTGCCCCTTGTTTTAAATTTAAGTCATGTGACTCCACCGGATTGTGTGAAACTAGTGTGGAAGTTGGCAGAACACTCTTCACAACAGGTTCCCTTTCCTTCTAAGCCTCGTCAGTCGATTCTGGCGCCCCATTTATCGTTGAAACAATTTGCTGTGAATTTAAGTCATGTGACTCTTTTTTAAGGTTAAATTTAATTTACTTACATGGCTTGGGGCACTTTTTTGTTGAAGTTATCTTATCTATTGAATTTTGATTTGAACTTGGGTTATTAAAAAGATGATTCTTAATATAAGCAATATAATTTTTTATAACATAGAGAAGAGACAAAAGAGATCCGGGATCCGGCGATAACAATGCATTTTGCGCATTTCCATGATAGGTTGCAATATGCGTCAAGAGCTTTGGCAGAGTTTGCAGAGAGATTAACACATTTTCTTATGAAATTCTTGGTCACAGAAACCTTCACACTTCATGAAATCACGAAGATGTCTATTTGAAAAACTTATGCAATTTCACGGCATAATTAGATGATACCTATTCGACGAAATTGATAGAAAGTTAACAAAAATCTACTTATCACTTTGACAGTCAATTGACAAGTGAATAATAATATAATCAAGAATATAAAAATAATAGGTACTTTCTATGAAGAATTATTATAGAAACCTAGGTACTTACCGAAGAATAAATTTGAATATGGTTAAAAATTCCAATACTAACACAATTTGTATCCAATTTCAAGTTGAAAATGACTTCTTTTTGATTGTAATACCCTCGTTAGGTACAGCCGGTAACATTTTCTTACAACAAAAACTCACATCCAGGTTCTTACAAATTTTCCAGTCATCAAAATTGTTCTCAAAAAAAAAAAAAAAAAAAAAAAAAAAAAAAAAAAATTGGCGATATACAATACGAAGCTATTTTTAGATTTTAGTTATAGGTATTGCGTAAAATGTTTACCGACCGTTTTTTTTTTTTTGTTTTTTTAATTTTATTACAAACATTTTAACATTATGCGTATATTCTTATGTATGTGTTTTCTTTTTAAATTATTTCTGTGACTGAATTCAAGCGATTTAACCACCCGAAAAAAGACATTTATAGGTATATTATTAATCCGAAAAATCATTTATTTTTGTAAAGAGTATAGATGTTTGTCAATCAAAATTGTGTAGAAATTAGAACCCCCAAAGATCTGTATACCTATTTTCAAAACTAAGGTTTAGCATATGAAAGGGAGACCTGTAGAAAATGGCTCATGATACAAAAACAAAATCTTATTAATTATTATCACAAATAATATATTCAAATAATGTATTCAAATAATGTATTCAAAATAATAACACACACAACCACTTAAATAAACATATTCTGTCTAGTTTTTAATTTACTATTATTATCAATTTTGTTTTTTTTATGTTTTGTATTCAAATCCGTTTGCAGTTTTCGATGCGATAGGTTGTAGAGATAAGTGCGCGTATCGACAACAACGCCGAAAAAGCTTGACTATGCACACTAAAAGAACACAACATCCATGTAGGTATAGTTCGGGAAAAAGAGGAGAAAGTAATAGAATTTTTATTTCGTTCCCTTTCCAATAGTGGTGCCGCTCGTACCAAAATAATTAATGCACCCTAACATCATAGGATATCACGAAAATATACTAAACCTTTTTCAGGATAAATCTCTTTTATTAAACCTGTTTTTTTAGGGCTTTAAGGGGATACATGGTATATCTGTTACAAGAAAAGCTTTTTCAATGTTTTGCCTCATAAGAACAACACCTCGGTTATGGTATGCAACATACAATGAAATGTAAAGCTTGCTTGCCTCCACAGAGAAAAAGTCCCAGTAATTGAAAGTTTTGGAATTACAAACTCATTTTATTTATAAGAGTAGGCTGGCAATTTTCTGCGTTCGTTGGTTTGTTATTATTTACCTGTCTGATTCTTCTGTCTACACACAAGCTTGCATAAGAAGAAAAGGGAGAACAAATTTAAGCAAAACACTCGAATTTTTAAACAAAAAAGGACACAAGTGAATAAGAAAAGAAATGATTAACAACACTCGCAGTGTAGAGGATGGAAAAAGCTTCCACGGTCAGCAGAAAAAAATTCATTTCGTTGGTAAAGAAATTCGTGTATTTACCTACACGATACCAATATTTTGTGATACCTAAGGCGAACAAGCCAGATGAATGTCGGTGAAAACCAATTCTTAAAAAAATACAAGAGAAAGAAGAAGCAAAATAGTATTGGTAGAACAACATATAAAACGCCTATGCATATTGCGTTACTTAGTAAAGCAGTCTAAACAATAGTAGAAATGAAATTCTGGATTGTACTATAGTTTTTTTATCTACCCAACAAAATTTATGTAAGTGTACAGAACACATTCCTACAATTTAATACTGACATTGAACAAAGATTAAAATTCTGCGAAGCATACATATATGTAGATACATTATTTAGATGTTAAGTTTTACTCTGCTTGTTTTTTTATTTAATGCATAGCTTCTAAACAAGTGTGAGTTAAATATTTAAACTTTCTGAAAAACTTTTTTGTCCATTAGTATGTGTGGAAAATGTGCGTTGCGTGTAGATATATCCATGACGCATTGCACACAGATGCGTTGTTGATGCAGTGGCTTCTGGTTTGGTATATAGGTGGGTATAGCCTTTTTTCGTGTTAAAACATTTTTTAATCTATATTCTGACCCTTAAGTGGTAGGTATTTTTGCATAAAATATACACAATATCTTGCATATAAATAGTTACATTAACCAGTCAATTTGTATATTGAAGCCTATTATTGGAAATTCAACTGTGGTGGAGAAGCCGGACACATTTTATAAATCTGTTGCGTTTCCAAGTTCCTTCTCTTCTATATCTTCTACGATCAAACCCATACAGACAAAAGTTGCAGCGAAATCTTCTTTCGTCAGCAATAAAATTTAAAAAAAGTGTGCATATTATGGTATATTTGGATGCTCAATCTTTTATGTTTTCAAGACATGCATGAATTAATAATACGTGCTTGCGTTTGTTTTTTTTTTTTTGAAGTAAAATAAAAAAATTGCTCCGCCTTCTCCGCCTTCTTTACAAATAAACGCATAAAGTAAAAGCATAATTTTGGGATAATTTCTCTGAAGCAGAGAATGTGTTATTTTTTTGTGAATCTAAGGACATTATGATGTGCATGTCCTACATTTACATATGTACATACTTATATAATATCTAAGCCTAGAATGCAGTCTGGTCTGGTAGTATCGCGTAACATTTTTGTCTTAGCAGTAGTAATACTTCAAGGCTTTTGTATACGTTTTGCTTAAAATATTTAAAATCGAGTACCTAGATCCAGGTGCAAACGCAGGAAAAAATTTCGGGGCGGGGGGGGTTTGAAAAATTTAAGATGTTTGTATTTTTTTTTTATCACGGAAAGTCGAAATCTTTTCTTGAAGGACAATAATGTTTCAACTCCGATTAAAAACTATTTTTAAAATTAAAAAACTAATTCTAAAAACACAACATTTTCTCTGAATTAAAACATTACTTGCCAGCCTGATTTTTTTTTATCTACAAAAAAACATAATTATTTCATAATGATTTCCATAAAAATCTCAATCAGTTTATTATTAATAAAGTCAAAAATAAAAAAAATCATTCTGTTTAATGAAGGTACCGTTAGAAGGTTCCTGCTTTCATTTAAATTGTTTCCTGCCGGGAATTAGGCCGACATTTTTTGAGATATAAATCATTTTGTTCACACTTGTATGTATTGTGGTCTTTTTATGAGCAAATTTCTATTAGTATCGTCTGGTTTGTATTCAAAAACGGCTTAGAACTTAGGGCGCGTTCGTAACGGCAGAAATCTGCGGCAGATTTGTATACTAAGCTTCTGCATATGGATTTTATTTTTCTTCTGCCCGCAGAAAGCAAGCAGGCGGCTTATTTTTGTAATAAATTTGACATTTTTTCTATACAATTTTAACGCGGGAAGAGGCGATTTTAGGGCTTCTACGTGACACTTGGAACGAAATATTCTGTGAACGCCAAAATTTTGTTTCTTACTAAACTGTTTAGGTATAAACTGTCAACTTTCATTGAACGAAGGCTACGATGATGGGGTTAAATCCAATATCCTGATAATATATGTATTTCGAAGCCATTGCATATACTTATACAATATACATACATATCTACCTACAGTTTTTCTCATTTTAATTTTCATTTTTTTTTCAGCTGCATTTACTTTTTTTCAGCAGAATGTTTTTTGTCCGCCACAAAATGCCCGACGCCGCACGGAGAGGTAAATGGGTTCAAAACATGGTCAAAATGCATTTTTTTTTCTCAATTGGCAACCCTGATTTGTTATTTTCTGAAAAGATTAATAGTAGATATGTGCACCGAAAATCGTACCCATCCAAGGTTTATCTCTTCAACACGCGGTCAGTGGAAAGTAAACATTTTAAAAATGTAATGGAGAAAATTTAATTATCCATTACATTCTTAAAATGTAATGGAAAAAAATTTAAATATCCATTACATTTTTAAAATGTAATTAAAAAATATCTAATAACCCTTTACATTTGTTTTATGTAATTAAAAAATATCTCATTATCCATAACATTTCTATTATGTAATTAAAAAATATCTAATTATCCATTACATTTCTATTATGTAATTAAAGAATATCTAATTACCCATTACAAATGTATTGGGTAATTAGATTTAAAAAAAATAAAAATTCCATTACATTTTTATAATGTAATGGAAAAAAAATTAATTTTTTTTTTTCATTACATTTGAAAAATTAATGGAAATAAAAATTTTTTCCATTACATTTTGAAAATGTAATGGGCATCAAAATTTGGTTCCAATAAATAAATAATATGGGGAGGCACATAGAGGGAGAAATCTGTGTGCCTCCCCATATAATTTATTAATTGGAACCAAATTTTGATGCCATTATGAAAATGTAATCGAAATAAAACACATTGCCATTACATTTTGCAAATGTAGTGGAAAAAAAAATTACATTTGCAAAATGTAATGGAAAAATTTTTTTTTTCCATTACATTTTTAAATGTAACTACCCAATACATTTGTAATGGGTAATTAAATATTATTTAATTCCATATTACAAATGTAATAAGTAATTAGATATTTTTTAATTACATAATAGAAATGTAATGGATAATTAGATATTTTTTAATTACATAATACAAATGTAAAGGGTAATTAGATATTTTTTAATTACATTTTAAAAATGTAGTGGATAATTAAATTTTTTTCCATTACATTTTAAGAATGTAATGGATAATTAAATTTTTTTCCATTACATTTTTAAAATGTAATGAAAATTTTTTTTTCCATTACATTTTGAAAATGTAATGGGTATTAAAATTTGTTTCCATTACATTTTGAAAATGTAATGGGTAATTAGATATTTTTTAATTACATATTACAAATGTAATGGGTAATTAGATTTTATTTAATTACATATTTCAAAGAGTAATGGGTAATTTGTAATCGGGTAATTAAATATTATACAACGCTGAAATTAAGTATACAGGGTGTCCCTTAATTCGTCAATAGTATTTTGGGGCATGATTCTTGGGTGCATTCTAAGAAAAAAATTGTTCTACTGTCTCCAATTTTGATATCATTTATCGGGGATTTAAGTTAAATCTTATTTTGGTGTACCCTGACACATGTTAGCGATAATGGCGCTGCTAGTAATAATGATAGAAACTTTGTTTAGGCATGTCTTTTGGAATGTCCTCCAATAGTTCTGATAAATCATTTTAAAACAACTGCAGATAGTTTGTAGAATTCAACTTAAGTGGCTACTAAAATTAGCATGTATTCAAACCAAAGAATGTCAGAGTGCACCCGTTTTAACTGTTTTATTAAAAAACATACTTAAAAAATTATCTAATTCATTATCATATTCATAGCTTTTCAAGCTTAAGGCTAAAAAACCATTTTTTTTTTTTTTAATTTTACCTGCCGCTGTTTTTCCAAATTATCATAAAATTTATGGGTTTTTCAACAAAGTTGTCAGCGACTTTTATTTTGAGTATTGTTACGTTCATTCAAAAAAAAATTATTAAAACATCATGTTGATTACGCATTTTTTTGGAGAAAATTGACCCCAAACTCAAAAAATTAGCATGGGCAGGAAGAATGGAACAGGCTAAAAATATCTTAAGACTGAGAAAAGATATAAAATTTATTTAAACGCAGTTACAAAGGCTGGTATTTCTTCTAAAAATAAGGGCCTAAACAAAGTTTCTATCATTAATACTAACAGCGCAATTACCGTTAACATGGGGCACTTACTAACTTACTTTTGATGGCGCTCACAGCCCAGGATGGGCTTCGGCTTCAACTAACAAGCTTCTCCAGCCAGCTCTGTCTCTGTTACTATCCGAATCTTTTAGTGTCCATGCTTCTGAACCATAATACGGGACCGGGATTAGGGTCTTGTATAAAGTCTTCTTGATTCTCTGAGAGAGGGCCTTACTACTTAAATGCCTTCTTAGACCGAAGAAACAGAGGTTGGCAAGAGTAATTCTTCGTGTAAAAGTGGAGCCCAGGTATACAAAGTCCTTGACAACTTCGAAGTTATATCTGTCCATCGTGATATTTTGCCCGAGTCGACGATGTTGAAATTCCTCTCTCGATGACAGCATATACTTCGTCTTGTCCTCATTAACCGCCAATCCCATTTTAGCCGCCTCCGATTAAATGCTCGCAAATGCCCCTGCCACAGCTCGCTTCATCTGCCGACAATGTCTATGTCATCCGCATACGCAAGCAATTGAACGGAATTTTGATAGATTGTACCGCTGTTTTTGACATGTGCGTTGCGTACAATGGCTTCAAGAACGATTTTGAAAAGGTTCCATGATAAAGGATGCGTCGCCTTGCCTCAATCCTTTCTCAACATCAAAGGAATCGGTGGTGTTTTTACCAATTTTGACGGAGCAGCGATATTTCTCCATCGTCATCCTGCACAGGCGGACGAGTTTGGCAGGGATGCTGAGACTCGACATGGCTCTGTATAATTCGTCCCTATTCACGCCATCATACGCGACTTTAAAATCGATAAAAAGGTGGTGTATCGATCTGGAATTCCCGGGATTTTTCTTAAATCTGTCGGAGTGTGAATCTTTGATCGACGGTTGACTTGCCTGGCCTAAAACCACACTGATAGGGGCCGATCAGATCGTTGACAAAAGGTTTTAAGCGGTCACACAGGATAGCCGACAAGATTTTATAGGCGACGTTTAGGAGGCTAATTGCTCTGTAGTTGGTACATGTCAGAACATCTCCCTTTTTATGGATGGGGTACACTATACCGAAGTTACATTGATCGGGTATACTTTCATCATTTAAATAGTTCGGCTTGTAAGCCATCCGCACCAGCAGCCTTGTACGACTTAAGTTTGGATATCGCCAGCTGAACTTCGGTTAGTTCGGGTGGACGGAACTCTTGGCCATCATCGTCCAAGTTGAATGGAGCGTTCTGCCTATTAGCGTCATCTTGGATGTCTTCGCCATTAAGTAGTCTAGAGAAACGTTCTTTCCAGATCCTCAGCACTGACTGTGTGTCTACTACCATATTCCCACTCTCATCTTGGCAGGCTTCCGGTCTAGGCTTGTATCCTTGGGTGGATCGCTTCACCCTCTGATAAAATTTTCGAACATCTCCCCTACCACTACAACCCTCAATAGACTCTACCGCCCGCTGCTCGTGCTCTCTCTTTTTCCTCCTGAGAAGTCGGCATTCCTCTTTTCGTTTCAGCACATAGAGCTCCCAGGCTACTCTCTCAGCAGCTCTTGTTCGAGTCTGCAGCACTGCCTGGTAGGCCTCGTCCTAAGCTGCATGCGCTAGCCGGCACTCTTCATCGAACCAGGGGTTTCGCTGTATTCGCCTAGTGAAACCCAGCACATCAGAGGCGGCACTTCTGATGGCTTGTTGACAGTGTTTCCACTGGTCATCTGCACTTGATGCTGGTGGCGGACCTCCTGAGAGATTAAAAGTTACGTGGTCTGCAAAAGTTCTTCACAGCATCTGCTCTGCGTTGTCGCGTCATCGATAACCGCATACGTAGTCTAACTATCACCAGGTAGTGATCTGAGTCAATGTTGGCCCCTCGGAACGTTCGGACGTCCAAGATACTGGAAGCATGTCTCGCGTCTATCGCAAAGTGGTCGATTTGAGGAGATCGTAGAATGCTTCTTTGGTTGAGTCCTCTCTCCTTTCATGGGGGGCGTGAACACAGATCAGCGTAATGTTCTAAGTTGATGCGGATTGTGACCAGGCGCTCGCTTACACTTCGGAAGCCCAAGCCTTCTTGCCTTAGTCTTCCCCTTATCACAAAACCACAACCAAAGAGCCGCTAACCCTGTTCCTTCAAGCACCCGCCGTAGTAAATTTCACACGATTTCTGTCTCCGTATGCCCTCTCCATCCCATCGCACTTCTTGGATGGCTGTTACGTCAGCCTTTAGCCTGTCCAGGTTCTCCACTAATTGTTCGGCTGCACGTGTTCTGTATAAGGACAGGACGTTCCACGTGCAGATCCGAAATTCATTGTCCTTGTTTCGTTTGCTGGGGTCGTCAACTTTAAAATCATCCATATCCGAGGCTTGTTGTTGTTTCGGAACAACCTTTTTTTTACGTGGTAGGGAAGTTACCCCGACGCACAACCCCCGACCCGGAGGACCAGAACCTTCATATAACTCCAAGGGTAGGGAGCCGGATAAACCGTTCCTTATAGGCCTGAGCTACAAATAGGTCGTAGTAGCCCATATATGGTGTTCACTAAGTAGTTCAGCCTAACTGGAACTGTAGACGCCACCGTTGATTCCATCTAGAGAATTCCTCCGCTGCCGCCTCGATGAAAGTAGAAGTGCCTTAGTGGGAACACTCTCCCCCCCCCTCTCTCGTTGGCTATCCCCAACAACTTTCCACGGGGATTTAAACCCCGTCTCCAGCTGAGGTACTAGACACCCGATGTTCACCACTAGGAGGTGAGAGTGGGAGTTGGTAGACAGAGGTTGGTTTTGAGAATAACCTGTGGACGCTTGATTCCTCTTGAATGCACATAATTACCCTTTTGAACATCAGACAGATTTTAACATGGGGCAGGGTACACCAAAATAAGACTTTTCTTAAATTCCCGATAAATGATATCAAAATTGGAGATAGGCCCTTTCTGTAGAACAATTTTTTTCTTAGAATGCACCCAAGAATCATGCCCTAAAATACTATTGACGAATTAAGGGACATCCTGTATTTACGTTTACGTGAATTTACGTTTACGTGAAATGTTTACGTGAATTGTGAGAAAATGTGTCATTGGTTTTAGTTCAAATAGAGTTTTGTTATGTTTCTACGTGTTTCTGTGCATAGAAATTTGTTTTGTTTTGTAAAGTTATGTATATAAAAGTGTTTAATAAAAGAATCAGCCGCCCGAAAGAGCCTTTTTATTAAATATTGTGTTTTGTTTGTTGGTATATACCTACAATTTTTCAAATTTTTTGTTTGGTGTTAATTTGCTTTTAATTCGTAAATAGGATCATCTGGATTGAGGTTTTTGACTCGAAATCAGTTATGTATATAATATAATGCAATGCTCAAATGAGGCAACATTTGATGAAAAACTTGATTAAATGCAACGAGAAATTTTAAGTCATTATACTGACTATAAAAAAATGGTCGAAGCAAAAAAAAGCTATCTCTTATAAAACACCAATTTATAGAAAAATGGTTAGCTGCCCGAAAAACAAAATCATGGATTCAGAAAAAAAAATGCTGAGTGGCTTAATGGGACAGTATTGTTACCTATTGCAGGTAGGTCAATAACATAATCCGTATACATATATGTTTAAGAGTTTTGTACATATAAAATTTTGTGCTAGCATAGGTGTCAGTCGAGGTCGTCCTCAGAAATTTTTTGTTGAATCAAGTGATATGAGCAAAAGACGGAGAACCGAAGACCTGAGATCAAAAGACGTAGAGGAACTAAGGGCCTAGTTATAGCTATCATTGGAAACCATCATTGAAAAAGTTAACTGTTGATTTTAAGACCTTTCAAAAGTTTAATCACTGAATATTTTAATGCAGAAATATAGCTTACGACTTCAAAATTATTTCTCCTTCAAAAAAAATTCATTTTGACCCATATCTTCCCCATAACGTCACTTTAAATTTTTCAATGATGAACTACCTTACCAATGATCATTGAAAAAATTAAAAGTTACGTTATGGGGAAGATATGGGTCAAAATTAATTTTTTTTGAAGGTGAAATAATTTAAAAGTCGTAAGCTATATTTCTGCATTAAAATATTCAATGATTAAACTTTCGAAAGGTCTCAAAATCAACAGTTAACTTTCTTAATGATGGTTTTCAATGATAGTTATAACTGGCCCCTAACTTGCTCTACACAAATGAAGTTTCGCGAGACAGGGAATGCTACATAACCGCGACATGTGCTGAAGTGCAAGTACAAAAGATGATGAATCACACTGTGAGTCGACTTATAAAACATCTTGGTCTGGGTCTCGACAGAGTCAATATAAAATGAAATTTAATAATAATAAGAATATTTTTTTTTAATAATTTTAACTACATGCATGTAAGACCTTAGGTCTTTTAAATGCAATGCACGGCACTATTGTTCCACTGCAGTTCTTTTATGGTTTTGAAAAGAAAATTCTTTGGCAAAATCCAACCCCGTCATCACCTCGCTATTGTCGAATTCGATTTATTAAAGAAACACACGATGTTATCAACGAAGAAATAGACTACGTGCGCTTTCCGCTACAGATCACGAAAATGATAGTTTTAACCCTCTACGAGCTCTAGTTCTCGAGATAATTGAGTTTAAAGACAAAGACAACTTAAAGTTTTCGTAGAGTATGATACAACTATGGATAGGTGGTACCTCTTTGTTTGTGAGCTCGGCGGTGAAAAAAGAAAAATTGTAGTTTTCCCTGCTTTAAATAAATCTCCGACACTTTATAATTTGTGTTATAGATTTTTTATTTATAATTAAGTTTATTTTATACTTTTATATTTATAATTAATTTAAAGTTCAAATTACATCAGAAAAGCTGCCTAATTAAACTTTTTATGCGGAGAAGCCACCAAAGACCGAATGCAATGCCCGACAAGCAGGGCCGGCCCCAGCCAATCTTGCGCCCTGTGCAAGATTTTTAGAAAGCGCCCCTTTTTATATTTTCACACATACACTGATACACATGCACAAGCCTTTTCCACATTACCCAGGAGGTATACTTTTAATACGCTTTTTATTGATTGTATGTATCAAATGTAATACAAGTACAAAGATACAAAAACAAATACATACATATTTATATATATACATTAGGGTGGTCTTATAAATGTCATTGTCTTATTTTGAATGACGCACCCCCTTAATTTGTTCTAAATAATTTAAAAAAAATCCTGTCAAATGTTAGCACATTTTATTAACGTTAACCCGGCCCCAAGACGACTGAAGTTTTATATGGGTAATCCCATGTATTTTTTGTGCATCGAACTTTAAAAACTCATAACTTTAGTAATGATTGATAAGGAAAATTGAATTTTTGCACACATGTAGTAATTTTGTCATGTTAAAGAAAATTTATTAAAAAAATGTACAACATTCACTAATATTAAAAATTAAATATAAAAAAAGATATTTGTACTGTTGTACATTTTTTTTGATACATTTTTATAAATATGACAAAAGTGAATACATGTTTTCAAAAATTCAATTTTTTTTATCATTACCAAAGGATTTCCCATATAAAACTTCAGACGTCTTGGGGGCCGGAATAACGTTAATATAATAAACTAAAATTTAACACGTTTTTTTTATTTATTAAAAACAAATTAGGGGGGGGGGTGCGTCATTAAAAATGAGACAATGACCTTTATAAGGACCACCCTAATATACATATACATTACATATATGTATATACATTACACATACAAAATAAAAAATATATAAATTTCATTTAAAAAAAAAATAAATTTATTAATTAATTAGTTTAAAAATGAAGTAATATAAAAATTTCAGTTAATTTTATTTAGGAAAAAAAAGTAAAACCATAAACTAAAACGCAGGGAAGAAATGAGCAGGGGGAAACGTTAAAACTTGGAAACTTGCTTTTCTGGCCCTACATTTTGCAAATTTTTTTGTAAAAAAGTTTATTTTTCTTGTAAGAATCTTAATTTTTTTTTTTGTAAAAAAAAAATATTTTTTTTTTTTGGTAAAAAAGTTTTCCGTATAAGTAAGTTTTTTTTTTAATATTATAATGTTAGTTTCGATTGTAGTAGTAGGTAACACAGCAAGGCAGCCTACCTGTTCTCTTTTTCGGAGACATTTTTTTGTTGTTTTTTTTTTTCGTAGATAAGAAGTCACATACTGCATGGGTCTAGTTGGATTTTTAATTCTTCGATATCTTGAGTTAAATTTTCCTTGAATGCAACAATAAAAGTGATGTAAGTTAGTGTGCAAGAAATAACTTAGCACGATTGTGATGGATGTTATTTTGGGATAGGGTCCAGTTATAGCTATCATTGCAAACCATCATTGAAAATATTAATTGTCAATTTTGAGAGATTTTGAAGAAAAAATGAATGATTATTTTGATGCCAAAGTAAGGCTAGTTGACTTAACAATTATTTCTAGGTAAATCAAAATTCAATTTGACACAATTTTTCTCATAAACCTTACCAATGATCATTGAAAAAAATAAAAGTTACTTTATGGGCAAGACATGGGTCAAAATGATTTTTTTTTTAGGAGAAACAGTTTTGAAGTCGTAAACTATATTCCTGCATTAAAATAATCAATGATTAAACTTTCGAAGGGTCTCAAAATCAACAGCTAACTTTTTCAATGATGGTTTTCAATGAAAGGTATAACTGGCCCCTTATTTGAAGAATTTTTGTGGTTAAAATGCAAATGGCAGTACATATTTGTTTGCGCAAGATCAGATTACATTTTCTTGCTCCTGGTAATGCGCCCTGTGCATTTGCACATCTTGCACACATGGTTGGTCCGGCCCTGCCGACAAAAAAATAATGACAGAAAAAAAATGAATTTAGTTTAGAAATAAAGATGGATGGTATCCGGCTAGCTCGCAATGTCCACGTCATCCCATTGAAATGAAGTTGGGTGAGGTTGAGTATGCATCACTCGAACTAGCACAGGGATATGCCAGAGGGAGTGATACATACTCTGGCCGAGGGATGGCGTGAACATGACCGGCCCCCTTGGCGTAATGGCCAACAAAAATTTATATTACTTTATGATTTATAAATTTTAAGAATTATCAAAAATTATTATTTAATTATTATTAGAAGTAATATAATACAAAGATAAATAATGCAAAAGTAATTATTCAGTTACTATTTTAAGTTATATAGGTAATACAAAATTCAATTATTTTAAGTTATATAATACAAAGATCAAAAATGCAAAAATAATTATTTCAATTATTAATTTAAGTTATATAATCCAAAGATCAATTAATAATTTAAGGTATATAATACAAAGATCAATTATTATTTTAAGTTAAATTTATAAAAAATGGTCATGGAACAATATTTTGATTTCATTTTTTTTTTAATTTCGGTGTGCTTCTTTATAAAAAAAGAAGAAAATTTAATTAAGTTTATAGATACTTCATCTAAAATATAAGTTTATAGATACTTTATCGACAAAAAAAAATGTTTATCCATTTAAGGAAATTCATTTGCTTTTTGATTCATTCATTTATAGGCAAACGACAAAGTTTGACTAATGGGCGAGAAATTTCGCCAAAACGCGTTTTTTATTTTTTGCGACTCGTACCCTTCCTTCTGGCACAGGGAACATCTTAATAATACGTCCCATACACCAATCGGTGGATGGTAAGTTTTCCTTTTTAATTATGACGAAGTCACCAATCTTAAAATCTTCAGAGTAATGTCATTTTGTCCGTTTATGAAGTTCCCTGACATATTCTTCCTTCCATCGTTTATATCTTTTACTAAATTCATGCTGATGTAGCTTCAGCTTTTCCCAGCAGTTTATTAATGAAAGAGATTTTCTTCGGGAGGCAGTTCAGGAAAGGTGAGAAGTGGGCTTCCAGTCAAGAAATGTCCGGTTGTTAATGCCAATAGATCAGTTGGTTCATTTGACATAGGAGATATGTGTCGCGAGTTTAAACATGCCTCTATGCGAGCTAACAAGGTAGAAAATTCTTCAAAGGTAAAATACCACTGGAGTCCGATTTTTCGAAAATATGTTTTGAAATTTTTTACCCCGGCTTCCCAAAGACCACCCATATTGGGTGAACCTGGGCGAATAAAATTCCAACCCAAACCTTGAAGACCGTATTTTGAGAGAGCAATTTCTGGAAGTGATGGAAGAAGCTTTTTAAATTTCTTTTTGAGCATAGTGTCGGCACCAACGAATTTGGTTCCGTGATCAGAAAAGACTACTTGCGGAAGGCCCCTTCTTGCAACAAACCTAGCAAACTTAGCTAAGAAAACTGCAGATGAAAGATCGCTGGCTGTTTCAAGATGTATAGCTTTCGTTGCAAAGCAAACGAAAAGGAAGGCATACCCTTTTGTCAAACGGCATTTTCTACCAGTAAAGCTTTTTATTTTGAAGGGTCCCGCGAAATCTATCCCAGTATGAAAAAAAGGAGGAGAAAAATTACAACGTTCATCAGGAAGAGCTGCCATCAATTGTTTGCCTTAACGTTTTTTGTGGATCGCACAAGTTTTCCATTTAAAAATATGAGATTTAACAAGAACTTGAAGTTTTGGGATCCAGGAGACTTGTCAAATCATTCGAATCATCAAACCGTTTCCCCCATGAAGAGTTAGTTCATGAATGAAATCAACAAAGAGCTTCGTAAACTTTGCTCCGTAGGGCAGGATTATAGAATGACGCTCATTGAACGAGAGATTCGCATTTGATAAACGTCCGTGGATTCTGAGAATTTTGTTGGCGTCCAATGTTGGATTTAAAGATAAAATTGAACTTTTCGGACTTATCTTGCGGTTTTCTGCTAAAGATTGGAATTCATTGAAGAAAAAACTTTTCTGGCAAAGATAAATAAGGTGCCGTTGAACAAATTGAATTTCGGGTTGAGTGATGCGCAGGAATCATAAAAAATGGGTTTGATAAATAGAAAAATATTTCATTAGATTCCACCGGAATTCGAGGAAGATAAGTTTTTACTAGACTAGAAAGAAGAAGTGCCCCGCACAATTCTAGGCGAGGTAACGCAACAGATTTTATTGGAGCGACTTTGGCTGTTGCGCAGACTAAGTGTGAACTTATATTTCCATCCTTATACTGGATTCTTACGAAAAGGGAGGCCGCATATGCCTACTCAGAGGAATCAGAAAAACCGTGGAACTGTACCTTTGCAGAAGAAGTGCATTCAGTCCATCTAGGTATTTTGATTAGTTGAATTTCATTGAAGGCTTCGACAAAGGTTTTCCATTTGAAAAAAGTGTTGCGCTCTATGACTTCATCCCACTTAGTTTCTTTTATCCAGATTCTTTGCATTTAAATTTTGGCGGTTTCAATAATCAGGGCAAACCAGCCCGCAGGATCAAAAAGTTTTGAAATCTCAGAAAAAAACTTCGCGCGTTTAGTAGGGGTATTAGAAAATTTGAGAGGTTGAGTGGTAAAATAGAGGAAATCATCTTTTGCGTTCCAACGAATCCCTAAGGTTTTCGTGGTGCTGTCGGAATCGATTTTTAAAAAATTTTCGCTTAAGGTATGCTGAGCAGGGAGATGATCTAAAAGTCACGATGTATGTAAAGTCAATTTTCGGAGAGGGAAGCCTGCTGAATTACGAGCATCAATAACTTTGAGTTGAACCCTCTTTGCCGTTTGAAAATCATGCGCACCAGAAAGAAGATCATCGACGTAAAAGTCTGATTCAATTACCTTTGCCGCTAGTGGATATTTAATCTGAACATCTTAGTGTTAGGTATATATATTATACTAGGCTTATATAGCCATCAACCCTAGATCCTAAGCTTTAATATAATCCATTGAATAATATCATTAGGTTAAGTCTGTAATTATGTTAAAGCTTAAGTCTTGTGAGTCATGTCGTACTACCTTAGCTCTTATCTCTGACTATCTTTACTATACATGTACTGTGTGTATAAAAGACATTTTTGTTTACGAGGATTGTTCGGTTATAATATTAATGATCATTAACATTAATCCGAAAAAATAACGAGAACCTGCATAATAAAATATCATCTGATGTCATAGAACACGTGTGTGAAACAGTTCCAAGTCAGCAGATCAACTACACATTATAAAAACTTTAAAATAAAATATTAAATAAATCGAGATAAAATGCCAGAAGACGATTAAACCTTGAAAAGCATTGCCAATAAAATGAGTGTTGGTAATTTCCGTGGAAATATTGATCCATTTATAATCGATAATTTTGAACAATATGCAGATCGATTAAAGCACATTTTTGTGTTAAACGCAATTGGTGAATCCGCGCCAGAGGAAAAGCAAAAAGTATCCATTTTTGTGTCTTTTGTGGGAGCTGATTTATACAAAATCCTTCGGACACTTAGGCTGGTATTCACCGATCGCTCATAAACTGCTCTTAACTTGGAAATTATTTCTGTTATTCACCAACCACTCATAACTTTTGCGATCTCTCGTTAATGTCCATTAATATTTCTTGGTGAATAGGTTTATGAGGCTCTTAAGTTATTATCGCTCGGTGAATACCAGCCTTATTGCTCCAAAATCTGAATGGGATTTCACCTATGATGAACTGATAAGGATAATGAAGCAGAACTTTAAACCAGCACTTTGTGACAAGTTCATTTGGTCTCAAAGGAGTGCCGATATCCAGCGAAAACTTCTAAATGAACCACTAAACAAAAGCTTTAGTAAAATTTTTGAATCTGCACAAACAATGTTTAAAAGTTGCAGATTAAAGTCATTTGATAAGACTCTTAGGCTGGTATTCACCGATCGCTCATAAACTGGTCTTAACTTTATGAGCTTCTTAACTTGGAAATTATTTGTGCTATTCACCAACCACTCATAAGTATTTTTCCATTTTTGAAAAAGAGAGCCAATGTTTGAATATGAGAGCAAATGTTCGAAAAACCAATCAAACATTCCCAATTGGAATCGATAGATAGCTGGCTAGGCAGACGCCAAAAGTATATCAATAAACTGAAAAAAGTTTTTAATTTTGTCTTTAAATAGGTATAATCTCTGAACAAAAATAATAGGTAGTAGTTTTTTTTTAAGAATTTAACATTACAATATTATGTTATTCTATTATCATCTAAGAATAACTCTTTTGAATGCTTTAATTTCGAGTTCTTTAAACAAAATATAATTAGTAGCCCGTAGCGTAATGGTTAGTTCGTTCGACTGTCACGCTGAAGGTCTGGGTTCGCTTCCCAGCATCGTCCACCTAAAAAACTAAAAAGTTTTTTTTCAAGGCCACTGCCTCTTGCGAGAAATTGACAAATCCTCCAAGAGTATCACTTGTCACGAATAAGTGCTTCTCGTCTAGCCGTTCGGATTCGGCATCAAATTGTAGGTCCCCTCCATTCCTGTCGGCAGGCGCATACAGGAATGGTTGTTAGTCACTAGGCCCTGGTTCTTCATGAACCGTTGTGCCACACGATTTATTCAAGCAAAAAATACTAACAAAAGATGATTGTGAGCTGTGACGTCATAGAAATACCAAGAAATACCATGATGGCGAATTTTGTGTATCAAATGGACATCCGTTTTTCTGTTTATCTTGGGGAGAAGGGACGTTTAATTGCGAAGGTTTTTTGGACAACCTTTCGAAGAGAGCGCTCGTAACATAGGAGCGGTCGAGACCACTCATAACTTTTGCGAGCGCTCGTAAATGTCCATTAATATTGCTTGGTGAATAGGTTTATGAGGCTCTTCAGTTATGATCACTCGGAAAATATCAGCCTTAATGCCATTACATGTGAAAATTTTGTTGTGGTTAGAGCTGTTGAAGTTGCTCTGTGTTTGTTTCAAAATAAAATATACTGCCTGGGTTTGGTTGTCGTTAGAACTGAGAAAGATTTGACACACCTTCTGGGAAGAAATTGGCTAAACATCCTTTTTGAAGAATGGAAAAACCATTTTAAGGTAAATAGCATTAACCCACCTCGTGATGAGGTCAGGCGCAAAGTTATAAAAAAAGATGGAACCATACGAATCTGTATGGACTGTAAGTCAACCATAAACAGGTATGTTATGGCTGATCATTACCCGATACCGCGAATCGACGATATTTTGTGCAGTTTTGAAGGTTGTTCCTTCTTTTGCATCCTTGATCTACCTGGGGCATTCCAGCAAGATGCATTATCAGAACAATCAAAAAGAATGTTAAAATAAACACTGACAAAGGCTTGTTTCAGTACACCGGGCTTCTATTTGGAATTAAAAGTTCACCCTCCATTTTTCAGTGAGTTCTAGATGACATTTTTAAAGGTCTTAAATTTGTGAGTCGGTATAACGGTGACATCATCATCGTTGGTAGAACATTAGAGGATTGTAAGGCAAATCTGATTGAGGTTTTGCGTAGGTTCAATTTATTAAACGTTAAAGTGTGTATTGATAAGTGTCAGTTTTTTAAATCATCCGTTGAATATCTGGGCCATGAGATTAATGGAGATGGAATTCATCCAAAGGCAGATATGATGAAGGCAATAGTAAACGCTCCTGCTCCCGCCTCAGAACAAGAATGTCGGGTTCAACCAACCCAATTTCAACCCAACTGCAGCATTTTGAATATACTTTAGTTTATCTGGCAGCACCGACATTACGAAATTTTAGCAACTTCAAGATATTATTTGAAATTTGACAGACCAAAATGTCTCTAGCCATCTCCAAAAGTAGAACCAATAAAATTTGAAGAAAATTTCTTGACAAAAAAATGTTTACAAAATAGTGAGTTTTGGAGAAAGCAGTTAATGCATGTAAGTATCAAGTATTTCTTTTCAATTTACTGAAATTCGTTGGCCTATAACTATTTCTGTCTGTTCGGAATTAAAACTTAAATAAAAAAATCCTATACGGGCAAAAAGGCCTACTTAGCTCTCGGCTAAAATGACATAGTGTACCATTTTATACTTACCCTTACATTTTCATTTTCCTGATAGTGAAAATGATTGGAAAATATGAAGGATCTATAGAGAGGCAGTCCTCGACTGAGGACGTATTATCAAAAGCCATAAATGCATCCAAAACGTTCAATGTTCGGTTTTTAAGTTTTTTTTATGTTTATTTTACTTATATAAGTTGAAGTTGTCTTAAATGAATTGTTGATTCTATTTTTTTGTTGAGTATTGTTTATGTTTATTTTACTTTGAACTTTGATTTGTTTTAAATAAAATTGAAAATGGTTTTTGGTTAACTTGCCTGGTTGGTTTACTTGCATGGGTAAGATTGCATACTAGTATGCCATTTTACCCGGGCAATTTTGATCGTTGGAATTTGGAGGCATTTTGAAAATTAAATACCTTAAATACTTTTTGGAACTTTTTATGCTCGTAAACCAGAAAAATGTAAGCGTCATTCATTAAACTTTGCAAAGAATATAACATTTCAGTTTGAATGTCACTTTTTTCTGAAATATGGGAGATTTTCCTTAGGGGGACCATTTTAGGCCACCTTCCCCAACACAAAACAAAAATGTAAAATAAAAAGAAAAAAACACAATTTTAAATCACCAATCAAAAAAAAAATAATTTATGAAATAATGATACCTAGTCCTTTTTTATTTATAAAAAGTATTTTGATTCGTTGGCTCAGATATTTTGACGTTTTCAAACAAACTATCGATAGCAAAATGGTACTTCGATTTGGTAGTCCTTTTTTTATTGGAACTTAACTTAAGTTAAGAACCGAAAATTATCTGAACTTGGCTTGGTTTATATGTTCTATTTACGTTAGTTAAGATGTCTTTTTTTTTTGGTCCAATTCTATCTGGGATGTTCATTCATGCAAAATAACTTATGATCGATGATCAAGAATCAAAAACATCTTACACTTTGTCGAAAACGAAAAAGAAAATTACTTTCAAAATTATCGCTACAATTTTCAAAACAATATAGGTATTTTAAACTTATTATAAAATGTATTTTTAAAATAAATTAAAAAATATCGATGTTAAAAAAGATTTTTCTGGTTCGATAATTTTTGACATCGATGTTGGTTCTTTGATGTTGACAACGATTTTTTTTCAATGTTGCTCATCCCTAGCAGGCACTCTATATTTTGTTATACTGTTATATACTGTTATATACTGTAATAGACTTTAGATTTGCTTTTATCTATGAATGTAAACCAAATTAATGGTATACAAAATGAAAATCAATGAATTCTCGATTTAGTACTTTTAAGTAATGACTTAGAAGCTGAAGTTAATGAACTAATTGAACCAATTCTTAATAATTCTGTACACCATAATTAACTTGACAACCAGGGGCGTATACAGCTTTAGTTCTTGGGGGGGGGGGTCATGCCAAAAAAAAAATAACACAAACTAATATTTGTTAAAAGTCAAGTGCCTTATATTTTTTTTCATATTTTACTGTGCGTAGCTATATAAAAGAAAAGGGAAGACATCTTAATTAACTATACTTAAGGGTTTTCCAATAGGGACGGGTTCATTTTGACAGCTCGTGGCGGCCATATTGTTTCTTTTACTTTCGGTCAAAATATCGTCTTATAATCAGTTAATACAGGCAAATCATCATGGTGAGTTACAACTTCGAGCAACACGTGCAAATGATGTTTTAGAGCAGTTAGAAGTTTATCCCAATTTTGGTCGAAAAATCATCTTTAGCGATGAGGCCTATCTTTGGATGAATGGGTACGTGAATAAGCAAAATTGCCGGATTTGGGACGGCACTAATCCACGCGTGATTCACGAGGTGCCAATGCATCTAAATAAAGTTACTGTTTTGTGTGGATTTTGGTCTGGATGCCTGGAGGCGTCATCGGTCCATACTTCTTCGAAAATGATGCTGGCCAGGCCATCACCGTCAACGGCGATCGCTATAGGCAGATGTTCACCAACTTCTTGTGGCCTAAATTGGATGATATGGAAGATATATTGTTTCAACAGGATGGCTTTACGTGCCACACAGCTTAAGACACAATCGATATTCTGCACGAGCGGTTTCATGGCATGGTTATCTCGCGCCGCGGCGACGTGAATTGGCCACCAAGATCGTGTGATTTGACCCCTTTGGACTTTTTCTTGTGGGGCTTTCTTAAGTCGCAGGTCTATGCGAATAAGTTGCAAACCACCTCGACCCTCAAAGAGAACATAATCGATGCCATCGGTCAAATTCAGCCTGATTTATGCGCCAAAGTCATCGAAAACTGGACCTTTCGAATCCGCGCCACCCAGCGAAGCCGGGGCGGCCATTTGAACGATGTTATATTACTCTCAAATAAAGATAAAACTTTATTGATATCTTGTTTTATTCAATTTTAGAATCGACCCGCCCTTAAAAAATAAGTAAAAATAATTTAAAATAGTTCATATCCTGGAAAAATGTATCGTTCCTTAACTCATTTAATTTTAAGACAGTTAAGAATCAAAAGTCGGCTTGAAATAGCAGACTACGAATGTAATACTACATTTTCACTACGCCAAATTAGGCAATTTCGTTGAAAATATATATTTCGAACTGCCAAAGCCAATTCAAAATGAAATGAGCTACCTATACAAAAAAAAATTATCAAATTTAAGACGAAATCACTTTTTTGGTATTTGCAAAGTTACCTCATTTTTGGTTCCAAAGAAAAATAAAATAAACCACTGAGTCGAACGAACCTTTATCAGCTGGACCAGTGAACGCGCTCTTCGTTTTTATTCCTGACTGTTACATTTTTTAAATTGGGTTTTTTGTGTGATAACACACTCGCAGTAAGGCTGGATAGCTTTCGCTCCGTAATTTATATTATTGAATGTTTGAATTTTCAACAACCACTTGAGTGGGCTACAACCATTGTATTTGGCTGGAATTATTGCAATTTCATGGCTGCCACACCAATCATCAGATTCCTTTCAGTGGTGCTTAGTCTTTATCTTAAATTTTAATTTATAAATTAGTGCCGTCAATTGGAATCGAACCTAGACCAGCTACCTCTGAGGCCTATGCACTACGCATTGCGCCACCGAGGTCACCTGATCATGCCCATTCAATGTAAGGTTTTGTCTTTATAAATTGCATATTGAGACAACCAGCATTTTTACTAGCCGCACACAAGTTGGTTGTTGATCATTCGGGTTCTTTCTCTTTTCTCCGTACACTGTTTACAAACCAACAATTCGTTGGACAATTGTTAGGTGGGAGATTGTATGAAAGATTTGACACTGGTCAAGAATTGATTTAATTAAATTGGGTTTTTTGTGTGATAACACACTCGCAGTTAGGCTGCATAGCTTTCGCTCCGTAATTTATATTACTGAATGTTTTTTCAACAACCACTTGTTACATTTTTTATTTCGGAGGGCCTCAGCAAAAGCATACAGCAATCTCCAGTTGCCTGACCGAAAAAAATCGGTTTGGCTAGCTGTCAAAATACTGAGGAAAAAAATTTTTGGATTCGCTGGAATTTTATTCAGAATTTATTTTAATCCTATCAAAGTTTTTATTTCAGCGAATTGAAGTTGCAGGAAAAATTAGTAAAATGTCATAGGGACTGTGCACGGTTTTCTGTTTCTTAATTTTAGTAAATAGACATAAATATTCACTACTGAAAATGAAAACAATAGCTCTGATTTTCAAAAATGACCACTTGTGTAAATTGCTCTTTTTACAATAGTGGACAAACTAAAATACATTACAAATTCGTATTATAATTTAATACAGAGATTCCTTTTCGTTGCGTTTCAAGAAAAGTGTGAACAAAGTTCACGAGTGATTTTGATATGCTTCTGATTTGTAACAAATATATGTCTCTAAGACTGCCACCGATGGAAAAGTGAAAGGCACCTTCCAAAATAAATATGTGCATCAAATATACCTTATCTTTTTATCTTTCTTACCAGTAAGCCTTTCTGATAAAAATAATGGACAAAATTGTTGAATTCTACGAGCCTAGTCGCTTTTCCTCCATTATTCCATCCGACTGGTCAAACGGTTCACCGCAAGGAGTTCCAAAAAATCTCCTTTACCATGGCTATTGGCTTTTGCATTATGGGATTCATAGGTTACTTTGTAAACGTAATCCACATCCAAATCAATAAAAATATTGTTCGATCATAATTGTTGAATAAGTGCAAACAAAATCCTTTCATAATAGGTTTTCATCATAGTTTTATATATTTATGTCTTTTATCGTTAACATTAATATTTTTTGGTTAGAATAAGTATAAATCGAAAATTATCACTCTTTTTGCTTTTAGAAATAATCTGTCATACAGAAATCAAACAAAACAATTTCTGTATGTGTTCTATAATGTGTTTAAAGATTTTATTTTCAGAAAAAAAAAATGTTCTTTTTTTGAGAATCCTATTAGTTTTTACTTTACCGAGTGAAAATTTGGTAACAACTCCGCACTTTGATTTCTGTTTGGTTTAACAGGTTTTGGCTGTCACCTCAAAACGGAAACTAGCCTATGCATATATTTTAAGATTTGAATGTTTTATCGTATGATAAGTTTGTTGTTGTGTTAAATTTCTTATTGAATTGAAGTTACCAACATTCAAATTCTCTACTGAATTCTAAATTAACAATCGAAAATCCTACTAGCTTTCTAAGTAACCAACTTTCATTTTTTTTTCTATGTGGTTACTAAATAATTATTTCAGATCAACAAAATAATCTTGAGTTCTCGGGGGGGGGGGGGGGGGGAGTACATGACCCCGTGACCCGTGACGTGAATCAAAACTAACGCGAAAGCTTTTTGGTCATTCCTTCACGGAAAAAGACAATCTTTTGGTTTACCGATTAATATAAGAATTGAAGATAAGGTTACAAGTGATGAAAGTGAAATCTGCAATTTATTTGCTGATTTCATTCATTCCAACTTCATTCTTGAAACGCCAAAGCTAAACTAAAATCTTAATACTCAACCAATAACAAGTCTAGGAAATATAATTTTAACCAAGGAAGAGGTTTTAGAAGAGCTATCGTCTCTAGATGGAAACAAAAAAGAGGACTCTAATAGAATATCTCCTTTGTTATTGAAAATGTGCAAAGATAGTCTAGCTATACCATTAATGAAGATATTCAATCTATCAGTAAAACAAGGAATATTTCTAGATGATTGGAAAACTTCGGCTATAACACCAATACACAAAGCTGGTTCAAAGCAAGACAATGCCAACTACAGACCTATTTCTAAATTGCAATAAATCCCAAACATTTTTGAATCGTTAGTTACAAAACGAATTTATGAGAATATAAGAAATGGTATCTTTGAAAACCAACACGGATTTGTTAGTAGTAGGTCAACTACCACTAACTTATCTCTCTTCTCGCAGTTTTGTACGAAGGGGATGGAGCGTGGTGGTTAAGTTGATGCAATCTACACAGATTTCTCGAAAGCTTTTGACCGATTACAACATGTTATCTTGTTAGAAAACTGAAAGCTTTTGGATTTAAATCTGATATCTTAAAGTGGTTTGAACAATATCTTACTAATCGGACTCAGTATGTAAAGATAGGTTACAATTTATCAA
Source organism: Melangyna quadrimaculata (assembly GCA_949320155.1). NCBI lineage: Eukaryota > Metazoa > Arthropoda > Insecta > Diptera > Syrphidae > Melangyna > Melangyna quadrimaculata. The sequence continues at coordinate 206,959 of CASGHW010000164.1, forward strand.
ACGAAATTAAAAACTTTTCTGGAGTTCCCCAAGGAAGCCACCTTGGACATCTGTTTTTTGATCTTTTTATAAACGATCTTCCCTCTTGGGTGAAACATTCTGGTAATTTGCTTTTTGCGCACGATTTATAGATTTATAAAATCTACCACCGACTGCGACCTCCTTCAACAAGGCATTAATGACGTATCTAAATGGTGTGAAATAAACTGCTTGCATCTAAATATCTCTAGGTGCAAATTGATTTCTTTCACAAGATCTTCTCGACCCATACAATTTTCATATAAAATTAATAATATGGAGCTAGGTAAAGTTGACAAAATGGAAGATCTGGGAGTTATATTTGACGAAAAATTAAATTTTAAAAATCATTGTGACTACATAGTTGCTAAAGGTAATAAATGATTAGGTTTTTTAAAAAGAAACTCAAAGGATTTTAAGGACCCGCATACATTAATATCTTTGTATATTAGTTTAGTTAGGTCAAATCTTGAGTATGCTTTTTGTATTTGGAATCCGACTTAAGATGTAAGTATTAATAGAATTGAGACAGTACAACGTAAATAATTCACGAGGTATGCCCTAGGAAAGCTAAATTGGGTTGATAATGTTATGCCTTCTTATGAGCAGAGATGCCTTTTATTAGGTATGCAAACTCTAGAGACGAGGCGTAAACAATATCTTATTATGTTAGCGCGAGAGATGTTTTATGTTCACATATAGATTGTTCTGCTCTACTTGCCCTTTATCCAATTTTCGCTCCTTCAAGACCCTTAACCCACGTTTTTATACAAATTACGGCAAAAGCGATGCAGTTTCCAGCTCCTGTATATTATTTAATTTAGTTTGTGACATAATCGACCTACATTTAAGTATATATTTGTTCAAAAAAGCGTTGATGCTAGTTATATTTTAAAAATACCATAAAATATTTTAAAATAAGATAAAACTGTTTTGACAAAGAATATTTATTCCATCATGTTAATTTTGTATATAATGTATATAATTTGTTATATCTAATACAGTTTGTAAGCTCGATAGAAATAAATCAATAAATAAAAAAAAATAAATAAAAATACCCAAAAAAAGCCAGCTCAACTATAACAGTTCTTCAAATGGAGTCAACCTTTTTGTACGAATACGCTATCCAGTGTATTATAGAGATCAGTGGTTTTTATAGCAGCTGTCATCTATCATATTCTTCTTATCTCATTTATACATGGAAAGGGACAGGATATTAATAAATATGTTTTTTGACATAAAAACAAATATATGTACAATAGACAAAGTCAGCTACAAATACTACAAAATATCTGTACGGCCTAAGTTGTTCGCGACAGCGATGTGTGCATGATTGGTGTGTGTAATTTTTATATTTCAATTTTTTATATTGTTTTATATCTTCTTTAACTAAATAATTGGCTTATGATGCTGTTATTTTAGAATAATTATATAATTAAATTAAAACTGTACATATGTACATTGTCGTATCAAGTAAGTATATAACAACTAGAAATTTCGACTTCCAAATGGAGTACAGGAAGTTTGTTTACCTTTTTGTTTGAGTGAAAGTGATTATTGAAATATCTCTAAACAAAAAAAAAGAGAAAAAACATTAACGATTTATGGTGAAGTGAATTAGTCTAAATTCGTTGAATTTAATTTTAAAATAATTAGCTTTTGAATTTGTGGCGTTGTTTAATTATTTTGTGAAATGTTTGTATTGTTTACGAATCATTTTTATGATATTTCGAGTGATAAACCAATGCAAAACAAATAAAAAGAAGAAACTTTTTGTTATTAAAGTGAAATAATTAACTAATTGATTTCAGTGGTATGTGCTAATTGTGTAATTGTTAGCTATCAAATAGTTTTATTGAATCAGTGCGTTGTATCAATTAATTTGTTATGGCAGATTTGTTGTTTTAATTTCTTTTAATTAATCGCAAATTGGTTTGTGATGAAATTTAAAGTTGTTTTTAAATTATTACTTGAATTTATTTTGATTAATAAATCTTTTATTTGTTTTCGGGTTTTTTGAAGTTTGATGTGCTCTGTTTTGACAGCGATTTGTTTATATAAATTTGTGGATGGTGTTTAATATGCATTTGACATAGAATTATTTTGTTTTAATTTTGTGAAATTATTATTTTGTTTTGAATTTTATTACAAAATGAAAATATTTATTTGTTTTGGTGAGTGCATTTAAATCATCTAGGCTGTCGGAGAGAGGGCAAAGGGGCCACGAATTTAAACACGCTTCTATTTGTGCTAGAATCGTCGTGAGCTCCTCGAAAGTTAGCATTTCCGTTCCAACAACTCGTTTTAAATGGTACTTGACCGATTTCACACCCGCTGCCCATAATCCACCGAAGTGTGTAGAAGCTGGGGGAATAAAATGCCAATCGGTAGCGTGATTTACTAAATATTCCGCAATATCTTTCCAATCGTGTTGTGCTTCTTTGAACATTTTTGCTAGTTCGTTGTTATCACCAACAAAATTAGTTCCGCAATCGCTATATACCTTCGTACAGCTTCCTCTTCTGGCAGTAAATCTCTTAAAAGAACACTTGTGTTGCGAGATCGGACACGACTTCCAATTGAAAAGCCTTTGTTACTAAACAAATGAACACAGCAAAATAACCTTTAAGAATTTTTGCACCGCGTGCCTTCCAGGATTTAATCTCGATTGGACCTGCATAGTCAACGCCAGTACGACTAAACGGCTAAGACAAACACACTCTCGCTGCAGGCAAGTTGGTATTTGACGCTCCTTCTTATTTACCCAATCCAATATCGTTTTCGAATGTAGCTTATCATTTGCTGTATACCGCCATGAAGTGTGTTCTTATGAGCAACTCGGAAAACCAGACTCGTAAAGTAATGGTTGTTTTGAAGCAATATTGGATGTTGGGCATCGTACGGAAGTAGAGAGCTCTCCAAACGTCCCTGCACTCGTAAGATCCCGTTAGCATCAATGAATGCATTTAACGCTCGTAAAGCTTTTGGTATTTTATTATCAAAGATTTGTTGAATTTCAGATTCAAACATTTCCTTTTGTGCTGCCTTAACGATGAATAGGAGGGCAATTTCTAATTCTTTTGGTTTAAGCGAATCTGTAATAGGCCCCATCTTGGGTCGACATTTTGTTATGAAACGACAACAGGTGGCGACAATTCTAGTAACCTTGAGAAGACTCGAAAAGTAATATGCCATCACTTTCAATTACGTGTATACTAAATACCTTAATTGTTCGTTGTTCTTCGACAGTATTTACTTCAATGGGTTGGTCTGGAAGATCGAGTACCCATTTTTCTCGCAGCAAAATGGGACCATTCCACCACGACTTTAGTGACTCCAGTTCCGATGGATATACACCTCTGGACGCCAGATCGGCTGGGTTATGATGCGTTGCGACATGTCCCCAGCAATCGATCTCCACTAGCCGCTGGATTTCCGACACACGAATGTGGTCCATTTGGCGGGAGTGGCACGTATCCAGGCCAATGCAATTGTAGAATCTGTCCGCGCATACATCTTGACATCAGGAATTGCCAGAACTTCCTTGGTGTATTGTAATAATTCTTCCAACACTACTGCACCACAAAGTTCAAGACGAGGGAGAGTTATGGTTCGTTGATTTGGTGCTACTTTTGTCTTCGACAAAAGCAGATTCATGTGAATTTTGCCTTCACTGTCCAGGACGCGTACATATACTGCTGCACAGTAAGCCTTCATAGAAGCGTCGCGAAACCCATGTAGTTCGATCGATTTGTTGGTCTTGCTCATCTGGGTCCATCATGGAATCCAAAGCCACTCGATCAGATGAAATTCTCGGAGAAAAGCATCCCAATCTTTCTTCAAAGCAGCTGGAAATGGTTCGTCCCAGTCACAGCCAAGCTCCCATAATCAATGCATCATTAGCTTTGCGGTAATGATACATCGTGAGATCGAACCCAAAGGATCGAATAATTTGGCTATAGATGACATCATAGATCTTTTTGTGGTTGATTCCATTGCGGGTTGCAGACTTTGATACGAGAAGAAGTAATCGATGGGAAACCATTTGATGCCTTAAGTCTTGACATGATTTGACAGGTTGAACGGAAGTTCAAAATTAAGCTCTCTGTCCTGAACTGGGATATCTTCGATGAGTTCATTCGTATTGCTTGTCCACTTTCTGAGGTTGAGACCCGCTGTTGCCAAAAGTTGCTTTGCTTCATCACGTTTTTTTCGCGCTTCTTCATTGGAGTCAGCTCCACTTATAAGGTCGTCGACGTACATGTCTTCACGGACAGTCTTCACCCCCTCCGGAAAATTTTTATTTTCATCATCAGCCTCCTTTTTTAAAATTTTGATAGCAATGTATGGTGCAGTTGCTGTACCAAAAGTTACCGTGTTCATTTTGAAAATTTTCAAAGGTGAAGTCTTGTTATCTCTCCACATAATCAGCTGGTAATATCGATCTGATTGACTGACCAAAATTTACCGATACATGTCGGTGGTGAAAGTTACTCGGTGAGTCCTACATTTTAAAACAATATCTGTAATACTTGATTGCAATTTTGGACCCACTAGCAAACAATCGTTGAGAGATTTACCATCCGAAGTTTTCGCTGCAGCATCGAACACCACTCTCAGTTTGGTAGTAGAAATCGTTTCCTTGAAAACCGCGTGATGCGGAAGAAAATAGTGAAATGGGGTTTCTAAAACCGCATCATTAGCATCTATCACTTCCATATGTTGAAGCTCTTCATTTTCGTGAATGCATTCCTTGTAGCCTTCAGCAAGCTTCGGATTTGAATCTAGCCTTTTCTCCAGATGAAGTAATCGTCGTAGGGCATTCTGTCGACTCGATCCCATTACTGGATAGCATTCATCTTTGAACAGTAACTTCACTTCGTAAAGCCCATCAGGCAGACGTGTTGTATGATGAGCAGTGGCTCCATGCAACGTCTGGCGGGTAAGTTTGATAAATCAATGGTTGGTGTATGTGGTAGCTTTGTTAAGTTGGTCCCATTAAGGTGTTGGAGAAGTGTTTGTTTGCGCATAATCACCGGGTTGTGGAGAAGTTAACGCACCGTTGTCTTTTAAGGGCGTGATTTCTACCTCTTCCCCCTCTGAATAGATCATCCACTCACCAGGCCCGTAGGAGCAGTGACTCCATTCAACGTCTGGTGAGTGAGTTTGATAGATTAGTGGTTGGTGTCTGCGTCTACCCCGTTCTGTCATGTAAACCTACGTCGCTCGTCGGCACAATCACCGGGCTTAGGAGAGACCAACGTATCACTGTCCTTTAAGGGCGCGATCTCCCCTACCCCCACTGGTTAAATCATCCCCCATCAGGCCCGTAGGAGCAGTGGCTCCGTGCAACGTCTGGTGGATGAGTTTGAAAGATCAGTGGTTGGTGTATGTGTCTGCCCAGTTAACTCGGTGAAGCTATCCAGGTATTGAAGAATTGTCTGACGGCATATTAACACCGGGTTGAGGAGAGTTAAACGCACCATTGTCTTCTTAGGGCATGATCCCCTCACTTACCCCCACCGGAAAGATCATCTCTCCACCGGGCCCGTAGGAGCAGTGGCTCCATGCAACGTGTGCTGGGTGAACTTGATAGATCAGTGGTTGGTGCATGCGTCTGTCCCGTTCAGTCAGATTAGTCTTCAGGTTACTGAAGAAGTGTCCGTAAGCACAATCACCAGGTTGACGAGAGGTCAACGCACCATCGTCTTTTCAAGGGCGTGGTCCCTTCTCTTAACCTCCACTGTTTAAATCATCCCCACCACCAGGCCCGTAGGAGCAATGGCTCCATGCAACGTCTGGCGGTTGAGTTTAATAGATCAGTGGGTTGGTGTATGTGACTAATTTGTTTAGCTGTATTTAAGAATTGTCAAGCCATTTTGTAGCGTTAATAAATTTTAACATGTTATTGCTTGTAATGTCAGATAGTTCCTCTATGTCATTGAGTCTCCTGAGGAGCCTATTTCTTAGATGACATAGTGCAGGGCAGTGACAAAGGTAGTGTGGAGTATCCTCATGTATCTCTTCGTCACTACATCCTCTACATAAGTCGTCCATACTGAGACTCATCTTTTTCTTATGGTAACCCAGTTGGTTGTGCCCAGTGGTAACGCTCACGAGAATAGATAGAGACTTTTTTCCCAGGTGGATGATTTTGTCGGTCTTTTGTTTATCGAAACTAGGCCATAATTTTCTAGTTATAACACAGGTATCGAGTGAGTTCCATCTCTTGTTGGTTATAGCTAGAACTTTACTCTCGATTACCCTCTTAAGATTACAGGGCGGGATTTGAACAGTTGAATCTGCTTGATTAAGATCAAGTGCTGATCCCATTCTTGCCAGTTCGTCAGCACTTTCATTACCTGGGACACCACTGTGGCCAGGAACCCAGCAGATTCGTATGTTGTGCTCTGTACCAAGAACCCTTAGCTCTTCGCGACAGCATGTCACAAGCTTCGATTTTAATTCAATGGCAGAAATTGCTTTTATTGCCGCTTGGCTGTCAATGAAAAAGGTGATATCCGCTTGTGGTATAGCCATCATTGAGACCTGTCTAGCAGCTTTCGTCACTGCCAGGACTTCAGCTTGGAAGACACTGCTGTAATTAGGAAGTCTGAATGAGCTGGCTAGTCCAAGAGTTTCCGAAAAGAAGCCTGCACCAACACCAGTATCCATCTTGGAACCGTCGGTATATATTGCTATCATCGATTTGCAGGTTAATGGTTCTTTGGTTTGCCAATCCTCTCTACTAGGAAAGGCGATCGTGAACGGCTTGTGAAAGTCTAAACGGGGTGTAATGTAGTCAGTGCATACCATACTTCCCGTGTATTTCTGCAGAATCTGCGCATGTCCTATGGCGCTGCGCTTCCAGCTACTAGTTTGGCTAAGCCGAAGTGTGCTCTTGGCTGCTGATTGTTGTACAAATAAATCAAGGGGTGTTAAGTTGAGTATAGCTTCCAAGCCCTCTGTGGGGGTGGACCTCATAGCCCCAGTGATTCCAATACATGCCATTCTTTGTACCTTGGTCATGAGTTTAAGGTTAGTAACATTTTGTCGAGCGCATTGCACCAGACTACGTTACCGTATGTCAGTACAGGTCTAACTATCGGCGTATACATCCACCTGATAATTTTTGGGCTAGGTCCCCAGGTTTTACCAAATATCCTGTTGCAGGAGTAGAATGCAAACATGGCTTTGTTAGTTCTTTCTTTAACGTTGCGACTCCAATTCAATTTCTTATCCAAGATTACACCAAGGTATTTTGCGTGATCGGAGATTTTGAGTTGGGTCCCTTCAATGAAAGGAATCTTGAAAGTCGGTATTTTCCGTTTGTTCGTAAAAAGGACTAGTTCGGTTTTTTGTGGATAAACCGCAAGTCCACAATTCCTAGTCCATGTATTCACTATTGATAGGGCATTTTCTATTTGTTCACTAATTGTGGAGGGAAATTTGCCTGTCGCTAGTAATGCTAGATCATCTGCATATGCAATTACTTTGACTCCACTGTATCTTAGTCTCACAAGAACTGTGTTCATCACGAGTGTCCAGAGAAGGGGAGAAAGCACCCCACCTTGTGGGGTTCCTCTAGAAGTAGATTCTTTGATTTGCACTCCTCCTAGCTCTGAGTTGATCTCTCTGTTTTTCAACATGAACATTATCCATCTGATGATAGCGTTATTCATATTAAGATTCACGAGCGCTCCTTACACCGCCTCGTTCCGAACATTGTTGAAGGCTCCTTCAATGTCTAGAAAAGCAGCAAGGGTGTATTCTTTGTCCTTGAGCGTTTTTTCAATTGTGCTGACGACACTGTGTAGTGCTGTCTCAACACTTTTACCTTTTGTATAAGCATGCTGGGCTGGAGATATGACTTCCGGGCTCAGTGCGTTGCGTATATATTTATCAATCAGTCTTTCTAATGTCTTTAAGAGAAAAGACGTGAGACTAATGGGTCTAAAATCGTTAGCGGTCGTGTGGCTTGGCTTGCCAGCTTTTGGAATGAATACCACTTTGACCTCTCGCCACGCCTTCGGCACATATCCTTATTTAAGGCTACTTAGGAATATGTTTTTTAAGTGTGGGACAACATGGTCTTCACATTTTTGTAGCATCATGGGGAAGACACCATCCAAACCTGGTGATTTATATGGTGAAAAGGAGTCAATAGCCCATTTTATCCTTTCTTCCGTAATCAGCTCCGTTGGTGTTGTGTTCTCTATGTTGAGTTCTGCTTGTGGGTTGTTATTTCCTTTAGAGGTGCAACCAGGAAAGTGAGCGTTTACCAGGAGTTCCAGTGTTTCGCTACACGATTCCGTCCAATGTCCATTGAGTTCCTTAAGAGATCCTAGAACAATTGTTCCCTTAGCAAGTATTTTTCTGAGTCTAGCTGATTCGTTGGTACTCTCAATTTGACTGCAGAAGTTCCTCCATGAGCTCCGTTTGGCTCTTTGAGTTTTCATCTTGAATTTCTTTTGACTAGATTTGTAAGTTTCCCAGTCACTATCTGCTCTTGTGCGCTTGGCAACATTAAAAAGTCTTCTTGTTTCCTTCCTGATGTTGCCAAGTTCAGTTGTCCACCAGGGTGGTTTCTTTTTACTCTGTCCCCCTGGTTTTAATGGACATCCTTTTTCGAATGCTTCACCGAGAATTTCACTGAAGCTATCAGTAGCTTTCTCTATAATCTCGGGTTCTTGTAACGCATCAGTATTTAGCTTTCGTAATTCTGTTTCTACCTCCCTATTAAAAATTTCCCAGTTTGTTCGTCTGAGATTTCTACAAGGTTTGTGAGGATCTGGGGTGTCAGGTATAAAGAATTCTATGAGTTTATGGTCAGAGAATGATTCCTCTTTTAATACCTTCCACTGATATGGTATCTGAGTTATTTAATAAAGTTACATCAAGTACCTCTTTACGAGTTTTGGTGACAAAAGTGGGCTCATTCCCTCTGTTCGCTACCAAAAGGTTATTTTCAATAATAAATTCAAATAGTTACTCACCCCTTTCGTTGATATCAGTGCTTCCCCACTGCAAATGGTGCGCGTTGGCATCACAGCCCACAACAGCGTCCCATTTTTCCAGTGCAGCACGTGCAATGAGTTGCTTTGTCATCTCAGCCGGTGGTCCTTCAATTCCATCACCCGGCATATAGCATGATGCTATAACTAGTGGTGGGAGCCCGGCTCGATCAAGTTTGACCGTCGTTTGGTCTAAGCAACTGTATGTAGATAGAAGAAAGAGATTAATCTGTTTTCTAGCTACGATACAAGCTCTAATACTACTGTTAATACCTACGTTTGTGGTCTTATACAGCTTTAGTTCTTTTGAGTGAAGGCCCTTAATTCTGCCACCTGCTATCCAGGGTTCTTGAATAAGGCAATTTCTATTTGTCTATCCTCCATGAGGTAGACTAGGTTGGCACTGGCGGCTTTACTGTGTTGGAGATTAATTTGTATTATTTTCATATTGTTTTATACCTTTCTCCCCCCCATTTACCTTCTTCTTGTTGTCTATCAGCCGCAGTCTGCATCGGTTTGTACCGACGCGTACCTTAAAATCAATTTTTCTGAGCAGCGGTATTGATTTGTGATTTAAAATCACAACCACCTCAGTGCCATCTTTAGTTTTCTGACCCATCTCGACTATCTCCCAGTTTTGACTAAGCTGTTCAGTATTGAGTGACCTGAGGTATCTTTCAATTCGATCCCTCGGGATGAGCTGTCCCTTCATAATTAGCTTTGCTCTAGGTCTTGACAGTTCACCGATTTCCTTCCTCCCCATGAGGCGAAGGTCAGCGTTTGGCCAGGGAGCTTCAGTTTTACTGACAAATTCTTGAAGCCATGTGTGGGTATGTTCATCCTCACATGTCAGCATTTTGAACCCTTGGTAGGTGCCGAGAGTACCGAAGAGTGGCGATGGCCGGCTCTTGACGATAGCCTCATTTACCTCCTCAAGGATCCGAAGTTCGATTAATTGCCATTGGTCTTCCGTTAGTTTCCGTGTAGGATTACCGTAGTCTACTACGGCGACTTGTCTACCTACTACAGGCACCTTAGAAAGTTTGGCTTTTTTCTTCCTGTTCGTCGGTGATACGTTCGTTGGTGAGTGCATGTCTTTCCTCGCTCGCTTGGACGTACATGTATTAGCTGGTTGGTCAGTGAGGGGCACGGGGCTCTTCTAAGACACTCCTAATGCGGTACTCCTAGGACTCGGATTGTCGCGTTCGTCAATTGTTTTTGGTATTGTCAGTAATCTTTGTCTGGATCTGTCCAGAGCTAGCCGTTCCTTAGCCGTTAGGGTTTCAGGGTTTTTGTTTGCTAGAATCCGGACAATCCACGTAGCGTTCCGTAATTGTCGGCGTTGTATCTGTTTGTCGCCGAGGAATCTCTTTACCTTGCGTTGCATTGCTGGCTTTGCGTTGCGTTGCGCGGTAGGATTCTCCACGACAGTCTTGTTAGTTGGGTCGCTTTCAATTGTTGAGTTCCCCATGCAGTTACCTGGTCGAGGGGAGCAGGAAACATTTAGGTTGCATGTAGGGCCAGTGCCCACGATGTTTCCCGTGTGCTTCCCACTACTCTCAACCTCACCAGTGGCCGCCCTCTCACCGCACAGGCCCGTAGGAGCAAAAGGCTCCAAGCAACGTCTGTACGGTGTGACAGGAAGCTTAGTGGTGCGTTTCATAACAGGGTCCTTCCGTTCGTCATATCGTCTAGGTTGTGAAGAGGTAGACGCACCGAGGTTGCATGTGGGGCTAAGGCCCTGGATGTTTTCCATGTGCGTCACCTCCACACCTACCTCTCCCGGGGGTATCTTATCACCCACCAGACCCGGAGTATAGGAATTCTCCACGCAACGTCTGGCAGGTGAGTCCAATATTCCGGAGGTTTGTATTTGTTGGTCCTTGTCGTTTAAGTAGACAGTCCTTTTTCCAGTATGGGTTTTACCAAAATTCGAAGCAGGCGGTCACATTAATACACTCACGCTTATGATCTCTACAGGAGAAGCCCCCGCCGATGTATGGGCAGATGGCCCATTCTCCATTGGGAGCTTCTTCTGCAGAAACGTACGAGCGTTGTGCAGTCGTGTGCGTTCTGTGTCTGTCAGTTCATCCCAACTCCTTTCACCAAGTCTCTTGACTGTTTTCCTACAGTTGGAGATTTTACTCCGCCTGGAAGAGGTTGACAGTGCGGAAAGATTGGAGCCGGCGACGGAACAGCAGTCAATGATGCTGTCACCATCACTGTCAACCGTCCCGAAGCCGGCCCCATCCTCAACTCCGAGGTTGGCAAAAGGGTTGAGGAGTAGGTCCTCTTCCTCGTCAGTCATTGTTACTGGTTTGTCTTTTTTGTCTAAAGTGTGTGTGTTGTTTGTCACTGGCGACTTAGCTTCTTTTGAAGCCAAGCCCTCGCCGGCAGCCGTGATTTCTGCCGACACTGTAGCGTATATCCCCGCTAAATTTGTTCCTGTTTTTGTTGTACCTGTCATGGTTTGTCATTGGTTTGGGTTTCTTAGTTTGTCAAAAATCTACAGCCGACCAGCTGAGGATTTAAGAAAGAAAATCCACAACTGGTCAGCTGAAGATCCAAAAGTAAGCCTCCTCACCGCGGCAAGGTGAACCCTGTCGAGGAGGGTTTTGTGCTATAGGCCCATTTCCAGTTTCTGGACGTCTTATTTCAGGAAGGAGTATTTCAGCGCGAACTTCACTTCCGAGTAGTCAGTCTATGGGTGCAGGCTCATAGAGCCAACGAAAGACCTTTCAGATGGTTCCAAATGCCGGGTACCACTCGCTGGGTCGGGAGATGGCCAGTCAAGGACTTGAAGACCAACGCCTGGATGAAAGACTTTTCTGACCCTGTATCGATCAGAGCACGTAAAAGACGTAATTTAGCATCTGCTGCCTTTACTTTTAAATTTTACCTTTACTACCGCTGTCGCCATGAGCACCTGGTGTGCGTAACCACCTTGCGACGCGTGGTAGTTGAATGATTGTCCCTGTGTTGACTGCAGTTGTTGATGTTCAACCGATGGCTGGAACACAGAAGCATTTGGATTTATGAACGTCAGGAATGTTTTTGGTTGAGATGAAGAACTAGTTGCAGGAAGTTGTTTTATATGTGTGGTGCTTGAAGATTGCTGTTTTATTTGTGTATTGCTTCCAGTTGCTTGTTGCTGTTTATCATGTCGCAGAGAATGATGTCTTTCATGGCAAAAGTAACAGGAAGTAATACTGAAGCACGTTGTAACAAGATGTCCGTAGGGCAAACAATTATCGCATATCTTGAGTCTGCAAACAGTTTCTTGGCAACCTTTGACGTCCATGTTGAGGAATTGTTGGCACTTCCTCAATCTGTGTTTGCCTTGACGGCACAACTTACAAAATAATTGCTCCACGGTGTTGCTCTTGTCTACTTTTATGGATGGCTGTTTGACGACCTGCTTTGCATGCATCACTTGCGTCTTAGCTGGTTGAAAACGTGGCCTTGTTTTGACGTGTGGCTCTTCCTTAGTCCGGTATGATGCTGCTTCATGCTCCTGTTGACCAATGATTTCAAGAGTTTGGAAACGAATCTCCAAAAAATCGGTAAATTCATTAAATGTAGGCAAATCTTTTCTGTTACCTAATTTTTCTTCCCATAGTTTTTGGCAAGAGTGCAGAAGCTTCTGATAAAGGAACCAAATAAGGATGGTGTCCCAACTGGAAACAGGCACATCCATTTTCTCTAGCGCGAGAAAACATTCTCTTGTGGTGTACAAAAGGTCCGTAGCATTTTTACGAGACAAGGATGATTGATCAAAAAGCGTTCGCATTTGGGTGTGCACCAGAATGCGCTTATGATCGTATCGATCCTTCAACAAATTCCATGCCTTATCGTAGCTGGCAGCCTCTAGAGACAAATTCTGTAAAAATCGATTTGCATCCCCAGTCAAGCATGACTGTAAGAAATGTAGCTTGTCGATGTCTTCAATACTCTTATTATTGTGGATCAGAGATTGAAACCTGTCATGAAAAGCTCGCCAGGGGGTGTATGAACCATCGAATCTGAGTAAATCTATTCGTGGAAGTCTGATTCCCGAATACGTTGATGTTGCAGCTGTATTATTGGGCATAGCTCCAAGGATTGGAGGGGTCGCAAAGATTGGTGACGATTTTTCGATTGTTTCCACCAGATCTGCACGATATTCCAGGTAAATTTCATTAATCTATTCATATACCACCTTTAACTCTTCAATTTTCATCCCTTCTTCTAGCATACCATCCCCAATGATGTCCTCATGGTAGGTTTTTGCCGAAAGTACATCTTCTTCTAACTTGCTTTTTTTAAAGTTAGTAAGATCCTTTATCACCTTTCCTAAAAGAACTTTTTGCAGCTCACCATATTTGAAATTTCTGGTTTCAGCCAGACTAATATTTATTTTCTTTTATAAATTACAGAAATGACGAAGAAAATCAAATCAACAAGTTTACAACACGTAAATAAAGACTTAAGTTAATTTGTTAAAAAAAAGAATCACTTAATGATTAAAAACAATTTTGAAAATGCACAATTAAAGTCACGTGACTGTTTTTTATAAGAATCGTAATGTCTGGCCACACACACCGCACACAATTTTTAATATTTGTAACTATTTATTTCGTTTCGTATTTTAAGGCTCGAAGGACCACTGATTTCGACTTGAATTTTATTAAAAAAATGAGCAAAAAAATATAACTTGTAAGAAAAGAAAATGGTGGAAATTAAACGCAACAACTTTTGTTGAATAATTTAATTGTATTTGAAATTTTTTGTCCAATCATTATGTACAGTCGAAATGTACACTTGAAACATTAATCTTTGTGAAATTTGTTTTCATTTGACATCTGGATTTTGTGGAACATAATTTATCTAATGGCACGTCTTCTTCAAGTTTGTACTAGGTTTGTTCGTGTACTTTCGTACAATACAAAGATTAAAAATGCAAAAGTAATTATTCAGTTATTATCTTAAGTTATATAGGTAATACAAAAATCAATTAATTTAAGTTATATAATACAAAGATCAAAAATGCAAAAATAATTATTTCAATTAATATTTTAAGTTATATAATCCAAAGATCAATTATTAATTTTATATAATACAAAGATCAATTATTATTTTAAGTTATATAATACAATAGATATATATATATATATATATATATACATTAAATTTATAAGAAATGGTCATGGAACAATATTTTGATTTAATTTTTTTTTTAATTTCGGTGTGCTTCTTTAAAAAAAGAAGAAAAAATAATTAAGTTTAAAGATACTTCATCTAAAATATAAGTTTATAGATACTTTATCGGTAAAAAAAAATGTTTATCAATTTAAGGAAATTCATTTACTTTTTGATTCATTCATTTATAGGCAAATGACAAAGTTTGACTATTGGGTGAGTGATTTCACCAAAACGCGTTTTTATTGTTGCCACTCGCACCCTCGCACTCATGGGTGGTAAGTTTTCCTTTTTAATTATGACAAAGTCACCAATCTTAAAATCTTCAGAGTAATGTCATTTTGTCCGTTAATGAAGTTCCCTGACATATTCTTCCTTCCATCGTTAACATTGTTTACTAAATTTATGCTGAAGTAGCTTCAGCTTTTCCCAGTCGCTTATTAATGAAAGAGATTTTTGTTTGTGGACAGGTGAGTAAGGGGCTTCCGGTCAAGAAATGTCCGGTAGTTAATGCCAATAGATGAGTTGGTTCATTTGATATAGGAGATATGTGCGAGTTTAAACATCCTTCTATGCGAGCTAACAAGGTAGAAAATTCTTCAAAGGTAAAATGCGATTGGAGTCCGATTTTTCGAAAATAAGTTTTGAAACTTTGTACCCCGGCTTCCCAAAAGCCACCCATATTGGGTGAAACTGGGGGAATAAAATTCCAACCCAAACCTTGAAGACCGTATTTTGAGAGAGCAATTTCTGGAAGTGATGCAAGAAGCTTTTTAAATTCCTTTTTGAGCATAGTGTCGGCACCAAAAAAATTGGTTCCGTGATCAGAATAAACTACTTACGGAAGGCCCCTTCTTGTAACATACCTAGCAAACGTAGCTAAGAAAACTGCAGATGAAATATCGCTGGCTGCTTCAAGATGTATAGCTTTTGTTGCAAAGCAAACGAAAAGGCAGGCATACCCTTTTGTCAAACGACAGTTTCTACCAGTAAAGCTTTTTATTGTGAAGGCTCCCGCGAAATCTATCCCAATATGGGTAAAAGGAGGACAAAAATTACAACGTTCATCAGGAAGAGCTGCCATCAATTGTTTATCTAAACGTTTTTTGTGGATCGCACAAGTTTTAGATTTAACAAGAACTTGAAGTCCAATAGACTTGTCGAATCGTTTCCCCCATGAAGAGTTAGTTCATGAATGAAATCAACAAAGAGCTTCGTAAACTTTTCTCCGTAGGGCAGGATTATAGAATGACGCTCATTGAACGAGAGATTCGCATTTGATAAACGTCCGTGGACTCTGAGAATTTTGTTGGAGTCCAATGTTGGATTTAAAGATAAAATTGAACTTTTCGGAATTATCTTGCGGTTTTCTGCTAAAGATTGGAATTCATTGAAGAAAAAACATTTCTGGCAAAGATAAATAAGGTGCCGTTGAACAAATTGAATTTCGGGTTGAGTGATACGGCAGGAATCATAAAAAATGGGTTTGAATTTTTTCGGAAACCTTATACAAAGATAGCGAAAAACGTAGGATAGAACTCTTAAGGCCCGTGGTAAGGAAGAAAATCTCGATAAAATATGTTCATTGGTGGTTAGGGAAGCAAGACTTGAGAAGGGTTTCACCTCTAAATCCCCGCATTGAGGTTCAATAGGAAGGCTTGTTGGCCACTGAGATTGAGGTGTACTCAGCCATGAAGGGCCTTTCCACCAAAGATCACTATCCTTTAAATCAGCGGGAATAAGACCTCTCGTAGCAAGGTCAGCAAGATTATCACTAGACCGTACGTGATTCCAGTTCCTATTGGCTACATTTTCGATAATTTGACATTTTCGATTCGCGATGAAAGACTTCAATGTTCGTGGATGTTTTTTTAAGTCATGTTAAGACTACAGAGACGTCGGTGCAGAAAAATATTTCATAAGATTCCACCGGAATTCGAGGAAAATAAGTTTTTACTAGTCTAGCAAGAAGAAGAGCCCAACACAATTCTAGACGTGGTAACGAAACAGATTTTATTGGAGCGACTTTGGATTTTGCGCAGACTAAGTGTGAACTTATATTTCCATCAGCATACTGGACTCTTACGAAAAGGGAGGCCGGATATGCCTGCTCAGAGGAATCTCAAATCCCGTGGAACTGTACCTTTGCAGAAGGAGTGCATTAAGTCCATCTAGGTATTTTGATTAGTTGAATTTCATTGAAGGCTTCGACAAAGGTTTTCCATTTGAAAAAACTGTTGGGCTCTGTGAGTTCATCCCACTTAGTTTCTTTTATTATAAATATAAATTTTGGCGGTTACAATAATCAGGGCTAGCCAGCCCGCAGGATCAAAAAGTTTTGAAATCTCAGAAAAAAACTTCGCGCGTTTAGTAGGGGTATTAGAAAATTTGAGAGGTTGAGTGGTAAAATAGAGGAAATCATCTTTTGCGTTCCAACAAATCCCTAAGGTTTTGGTGGTGCATTCGGAATCGATTTTAAAAAAAATTTTCGCTTAAGGTATGTTGAGCAGAGAGATGATCTAAAAGGTACGATGTATTTGAAGTCCATTTTCGGAGAGGGAAGCCTGCTGAATTAAGACCATCAATAAGTTGGAGTTGAACCCTCTTTGCCGTTTGAAGATCATGCGCACCAGAAAGGAGATGATCGACGTAAAAGTCTGATTCAATTACCTTTGCCGCTAGTGGATGTTAAGTTTGAACATCTTTGTGTTATGTATGTATATTATATTGTGCAATATACATCACCCCTAGATCCTAACCTTTAATTTAATCAATAGAATAATATCATTAGGTCGCGGTAAAAATCGCTGTAGCACAAGCTGTCACTAAAATCCCCCACTATGTAGCAAACGTCGTTCACAACGGTGTAGCACAGGAAGAACGTTAGCTGTCATTTTTGTTTGACATTTAGATGTGTTTGGGTTCGTTCAGATGTTTGGAATTCCAATTTTTTCAAGACGTGTTCCATACGTTGCATATTGTTTTCATTACTATTACAAATGCGAGAATATCGTGTTTCTCTTTTAATACTTATATACAACACAAAATATGCCGGTATTTGACACAAGAGAAAACAAACAAACAAACTTCAACATGGCAGAGCACAACACAGAATATTTTATTGAACTTTTAAAAATAAATAATATTTAATGACATCTAACAAATCCCAAACAAATAACAATGAAAAAGCTAGTTATATTGCCTTTTGCCTAAATGAATAAGATGACAATGGCGAAATTTGCCGTCTGTCAGAGTGACTTAAATATATGTACATATTATATTTTAAATAAATTCAGAAATCATTAGTTTTCTATAATGCAAAGCTGATTCACAGTATTAGTAAACTACGTCCCAATTTGGACCATTAAGTAATTTCTTGAGTTCTTCTAGGGTTAATGTTGGTTTTTGAAAATACTGGATCCTATAGTTTCTCAATATTGGGCAAATACCTATGAAGTGAAACGTGTCCTCTCTTGCATGCTAGTTACAAAGTGTGCAGCAATTGGTTTCGGCGATGTAAACGGGTGTTCCATTCAGATTTAGGAGTTCTTTCGATCGAAATAACAGGGATATTTTTCTGCAACTATTTGTATCGGTGAAATAATTATTTTCGTTCAGGTTATGGACTAAAGTTGGGTATATAAGGCGATTTTCTGATTCATTAGCTTTTTTCGTGTAGTTTTCTCTGCGTTTTATATCGATTTCTCTTATTATTGCATACATTTGTTTCTTTAGTTCTAAAAGTCTTGAAAGGTTTATAGTCAGAGGAGAAGCAACTGAATCAGCTAAATCTTTCCATTTTTGAATAAAGGGGTGGTTCCTTCCAATAGCGTACAGTCCTAGGACTCGTTGTAGTCTTTCTTGACTATAGATTGAGATCACTTTTATAATGTAGTCAACATGGAGTTTTAGGGTGTATATGTAGAGTGTGGCCAATCCAGTTTCGAGATGAAGCATGTAGTTTGGTGTATTTTTGGGTAGCTGGAATCCTTTTTTAATGAAGAATCTTTGAAGCTTTTCGACATCATTGAACGTAGTACCGCCTCATACACTTTGTATTTGGCTGAATTCGGTACCTCTTTTTATTTTTTAATAGTAGATCCCAACTAAGATTAATTGCATTTTTTGTTGTAACAAGTTTTCATGCAAGATGTTGTTTCATATTGAAGTTTGGTGTTACGACGATTCCAAGGTATTTGTAACTTTTGACTACTTCAATATTTCTCTCTTTGCGATCATCCTCCTCTCGTATATCCCGCTATCATAACTTTAGATTTATCTAGGTTGATAACAAGATTCCATAGATTACAATATTCTTTTAACTTATTTATCATCAACTGTAAGCTTTCAAGTGATTCGGCAAGTAGAATCAGATCATAAAAAAGAGATTTTATTACAATATTAGCTATGTTGATTCCAGCTGGTAAATAAGATGTCACATCGTATATGAAAAGGAAAAACAAAAGGGCGCTTAACAAACATCCTTCTTTTAATCCAGTTTTAGTTTCAAACCATTCTGATGCTTTTGTTCCATCTCATACTGCTGACTTGGATCCGTTATAAAGTTCTTTTATTATTCTCAGCATTTTTGTCGATATTCCCAGTTGATTTAATTTAACGTATAAAGCTTTTCTATCTATAGTGTCAAAGGCTGCCTTGAAATCAACGATGAAAATGTATAGTTAACGTTGTCGTAGCCGGAAGTCCTGGATAATTGTATTTATTCCAAAAATATTATTGGTTGTCGAGAAACCTGAGCGGAAACCCGCTTGGTATTTACTGAGGAATTTATTTCCGTCTACCCACTCAGTTATACGTGAAAGTAACACCGCTGTTAATATTTTTGCTATTGCATTATTTGTAAACGAGATACCTCTATAATTTTTTGGATCGTTTGGGTCTCCTTTCTTATGTATGGGGAATACCAAAGATTCTTTGAAAGAGTCAGGAACTTGGGCCGTGTTAAAAATGAAATTGAAACTTTCGCAAATTTTTTGAAGAAATTGAATTGTTGCGTTTTTGTAAAATTCTGTGTGGACGCGATCTGGTCCTGGGGCTTTTCCTGTTTTTGCTTGTTGAATTACCATAATTATCTCATCTAACGATATATCTTCATCAAGAATTTGGTTTTCTACAAATGGTTCTGTATACTGTATAGACATATTCAATGTATTTTGGTTGAGCAGTTTTCTGAAGTGATCTCTCAATATGACTCCATTAATGTTAACTCCACATTTGTATCCCTGCCCTTTTAGGATTTGTAATTGCCTCCAATACTACTTTGGGTTTCTTTCGGTTGCGAGGTTTCGTGCAGTTTGTTGTAGATACTCATTTTTCTTTTTGAAAACTTGAAACTTTCGCACATTTTTCGAAGAAATTGAATTGTTGCGTTTTTGTAAAATTCTGTTGGGACGCGATCTGGTCCTGGGGTTTCCCTGTTTTTGCTTGTTGAATTACCATAATTATCTCATCTAACGATATATCTTCATCAAGAATTAGGTTTTCTACAAATGGTTCTGTATACTGTATAGACATATTCAATGTATTTTGGTTGAGCAGTTTTCTGAAGTGATCTCTCAATATGATTCCATTAATGTTAACTCCACATTTGTATCCCTGCCCTTTTAGGATTTGTAATTGCCTCCAATACTCCTTTGGGTTTCTTTCGGTTGCGAGGTTTCGTACAGTTTGCTGTAGATACTCATTTTTCTTTTTCCTAAACAGTTTTTTTAAACTAGTCTTTGCTTGGCTGTAACGCAAAACGAGTTTTCTATCAACATTAGATGATTCTCTTATTTTATTCAATAAACTGAAAGACTGTTTTCTCGCTTCTCTGCATTCATTATCGAACCATTTTTGTTTCCCTATTTGCTTTGCGTTTTTACCAGAAGTTGGATAAGATTTCACAATACATTTTACAAGTTCTTCCAATGATTCGCGGTTAGTTTGGGTTTCTATTTGAGCAAGATTTTGGCCGAGTTTGCTGTCAAAACTGCTTTTATTACTCTCTTTCCAAATATGAGATTTCGAGGAAGATCAATTGATCTTGATTTATTTGTATCTATTTATGAAAACGTCACTTTAATTAGCATATGGTCTGAATATATGTTTTGTTCAACTTTGAAATGACTACCCAAGAAACAAATTTAGCTATTCAAATGCTCTAACAGCACTTCCAGAGCAAGTCTTAAAGCTCTTCACTTCGAGAATTAGCTCCAGTTGCGCATTTAGAGTAATTTTAGAGCTCTCATACAGGGAATTCTTTGACATTTAGAGCAAATTTTTTGTTCGTAATCAGCTCGTTATCAGGGACTTAGTAGATTGTAAGCTCTTTAATTATGCATTTTGTATTTACTAAGGAGCACCTTTGACAGCTTTTTGTTGGTATAAGTGTGCATAATACAATCGAAGAATAGTAATATAATAGTTGCACAACATGTTTTATGTTTGTGTGATGGATTATTTTATTTGAAGTATTTATAAGTATTGTTAAACTTCATTAAGTGCGTAATGTCAACAAGATAAGTTGTTTTTTATATTCGAACAGAATAAGGGAATTATTATATTTTTCGGTAAAATAATTGTGAATTTTAAGTGCGCGTTTTGTTTTATCACAAATGTATTGAAGGTACTTCGCGAAATTACAACGTGTCTCCGGAATTATAAATATTACGCTGAGATTTTGAAAAATTTTAATCTGAACAAAACAAAACTAATCCTAAGAACTATTGTCAATTATTTATAAAATATTTTGTTTAAAAATTACAAAATGTGTTGTGTTCTTAATCGAAAAAGACCTTTTCTTTTTCAAAATTGAAAAAAAAAATGGTTGTTCGAATCATTTTTCTTTTCATCGAAATATTTTTAATAGGGTAAAAGTTTCTTTTCCATAAAGCTGTAAAAGCGCGTCAGAGCTGTAATAGCTCTTCAGAGCTGTAATAGCGCACTTTCAGAGCTAGTAGGTGACAGATTTGCTTTCAGTGCTTTATATAAAATAGGATGTTTTAGAAAATTAAAGAAAGAGTGAATATTCTGCACAGCGAATACCTAGTATATTTTTATTTAAAGAGTAGGTGTCCCTGAGATGCACTTTGAACTTAACGAGCAAGTTTTTGTTTTTTGTGATTCATCTTTAGTTAAATTTCGATAAGTTTTAAAGCTTTCATAGGGTATAGAAAAAAATAATAATTAATTTAAGCCGTGTTTTTTGAGAGAGTGATTAGCAACACACCAAAATGTTTACACGCAAAACAATAACAAAACAAATTATTATAGAGAATTTTGTTTGTGTTTTCCGTGTAAAAATTTTACTGAGTAGCTAGCCACTCTCTCAAAAAACACAGCTTTATTTATTTTCGACTCATGATTATTTTTTTTTTTGTCTTTTTCTGAATTAATTTTGTTGAATTTATATAAGTTTGTAACACCCTACAAAATCAGTGGTGGTTTTACAATAGCTCTGTAAATGCTTTTTTTTGACACTTTACAATGCGCATGACTAATATTTTGATTATGTACCATTTGTGTGAAAGTATTAGTATTCAGCTCTATACGCACTTTTCGTGTGGTTCTATTAGAACTATGTTTCGACGTTTTGGTAGGCGCATGCGTTAATATTTTGTCCATGTGTTGTTGAAAGCTCTATAATAACTCGTTGAGCGCTGATATTTAGGCAATGCTCTATTTTGAATGTTATAAACTCCAGTAAGGAGCATATTTTTGAATCTTGAGACGTAGCTAGTTGTTAGAGCTGAAACCATTCCAGAACCTCTGTTAAAGAGCACAATTTTTGAAAGAAATAAAAAGAGCTGTATTATAAACTCTTACAGAGCTATAACCTTAGATTACACTATATAAGAGCTGTAGAACAGCAGTTTTGCTTCAACTAGCTCCAACAATGTTACTTGGGTAACGTAATCTATCCATTTTCCAGAAATCGCACAGTAGTCTATTTCCGATTTTCCTTGTCCACTAATGTAGCTGAAGTCTCCATCTATATCACCCTCAAAGCAACCGTTTAAGACAAATAAATCATTATCTTGACATAGCTCGGCGAAAGAGTATCCATTTGTATTACAAATTTTATCTTTCGAGTTTCTGTGTTCTTTTAGTTTGTAAAATGGTATTACATTGTTTGATGGATTAATTTGTTGGTCTCCAGTACGTGCATTCATGCCACCGATCACCATTAAATTTTCTTTTGCAATTGCTTGTATGGTTTCTGCTAGTTTGTTAAAATCACAAGCCCAGTGATTACAATTTAAAAAGGTTGGCAATATATATAATTCCTCTTTTTTGACTTTTATTTGTAGTATTATTTGTTTATTGTATTCGATGTAAGATCCCACTAATTTATCCGATATGTAACCATATAAAGATCCTTCACTTGCTCTCCCGAACTTATTAGTTTTTACTACTGGTACCCAATGAAGTTTGTAATTTGAAAAATATTTACTAAATTGACTTATATTATCAGAGGTTATAAATGCCTTTACTTAAATTCTAATTTCTAATTATAATATTGTTGGCTTTGGATTCTATGTTAATGCTGACATGTAGTTCCCATGCATATCCTCGCCTCATGTTACCCGGTGGGAACGATCGCCGGTTTCCGTCGCTCGTGTGCAGCGTCTGCACTTTTTATTGTCACGTCAATGCCTGACTGTGATAACTGCCGCCCTCTCAAATATCTCCGTCCCGCAGATCGCAAGTTGAATGAGGACAGCAACATGAGCTTTCGTTGGTGTCATCGAACCTTGAGGTAGGTCTCAGTACTGGAATTGGTTTTCGACGGAAGGATAGGCGGAGTTGGGGTACGTTGACCTTCCCATAGATTTTTCTCCAGAGTAGGAAGATGATAGCTAAAACTGTAAGAAACAAGAAGATTTCCGTAAGGATAGAGGAATTAAGATTATTTTTAATGGTATTAATAAGCTGTATATTCTTGGTGTTGAGATCATGCACGTATTCAAGGTTTGGTTTAATCCTGTGGATCGTTATATTCGTCAGGACGGACGGGAGGAAGCGCTTGGGGACTCGATACCAGCTTACTATAGTACGTCTTCTCCTTCTCCTTAATTTTAACCATCTCATTGTCCAGCTGAATCAGATAAGTACCTTCTAAGAGAATAGAGGAATTTTTATTTAAAATTGTTCCATTAAAATTCGTAAGGAAAACTGTATTTTCCCCGACCAGTTCAACAATTTCTTCGTTCGTTGTTTTGTAATTGCATAACGCATTTCCACCCTTAAGAATTCTAGATATGCAAGAGTTTTCAGGATTTTTTTTGAGGATATTCTCTTCGCACACAGATGTATTAGCAATGTTGAGACAGTCTCCATTTAGACCGAAAGTTTCGTTATGGGTTATTAAAAGTCTGGAATAGTCGAAGTCAATTTGTCTGTTGTTTCTAATTGCCGCATGAACCGTTATTAGGTGATGTTCCCTAGGGTCAATTTTAGGTATAGATAGGACGTAAAGTAGTAATGTCCCATTACAATACACTGAGGGTCGCCCATATTCAACGGCTTCTACAGCGTTTTGGTAAGGTAAAGTTTCAAGTTCGTTAACTATAGTGTTAATTTCTTCAGAGTCCAAAAGATTACTATTTACTATTCCGTTCTTGGCCAATTGGCAAGCTCTTACTATTTCATTGACCCCTTCCTTTAAAATAAGTATCTTATCGAGTAACTCGTGTCTGAGTTTATCTGTTTCTGTTTTTTGTATAGCGTTATTGTAGCGTTCAATTAATTTGTTAATTTTGCCTGTTACTTCCTGGGTCTTTTCAAACAATTTTTTGTTGATAATGTATTGTTGATTGTTGTTTTCTGTGATGTATGTCTGTTCTTTTAAAAGATTGTCCCAGTCAGTTGCGTCTGGAGAACCACCTATCCATTTCCAGGCAGTCCCTATCCAATTTACTGACCTAACCTTCCTTGTTTTTGAGTCTCTCAATTCGTCAATCCTATCCTTGATCTGAGTTATGTGATAATTCAGAATAGGTCGCATTTCTTCGTCCTTTAAGTGTTTAAACGTAAGTCGTTCGGTTTCCTGTACAAGTAAGTCGTATTTGTTCAAGTCAATAACATGCACGAGTTTAAAAACTCCCCTCGTTTTCCAGGCATTTCTCTCTTTAATCGTTACCACCGGCGAATCATAGGCAAATATATGCAATGACTGCATGGGATTGAACAGAACTACTAACCTGTAATGAATATATAATCAAGGTTTGTTTGGCACAATTTAATTTCTTAAAATCTATTCTACAAAATACGAAATTATTACATTTTTTGTAAATAATGCACGTATGCAATTCAACAATTCTTTTTTTACAATTGTCGTTATCGTCACTCGATTGTCTTTTGCAACAATCTTTTTCCTGTATAAAGGCTTATTTACTTACTTTTTATGCCTTTCACAGCGACGTAAACGACATCCCCATTCTTATATTTCTTTGGTACTACCCTTTTGAAGTTTCTCCTAACATTCCTAGCTTCCATGTTTTTTCTTATAATTCCCCTAAGATCTTTATTGATTTTTGGTCTGATGTTAAAAAGATTTTGATAATTAACCCTTTGCGATCTGTTAAAAAAGACATCCGATGGTTTTCTCATTGTAACTGAGTGCACTGTGTTGTTATATCTGTCAACGGCCACATAAACGAGCTCTTTGACGCTTAAATCGCGATACTCTGCCTTAAGGCATCTGTAAATTTCCAAAATAGTAGAATGAACTCGTTCTATCTGGCTATTGACTTCACTCCTATGAGATGGTGTCAGATAAAGTTTTACTCCTAGGTTTTTTATTAGGTTTAGAGCGATGGGACGTAGTAGCCCGTAGCGTAATGGTTAGTGCGTTCGACTGTCACGCTGAAGGTCTGGGATCGCTTCCCAGCCTCGTCCATCTAAAAACTAAAAAAAGTTTTTTTTCAGGGCTACTGCCTCTTGCGAGGAATTGACAAATCCTCCAAGAGTATCACTTGTCACGAATAAGTGCTTCTCGTCTAGCCGTTCGGATTCGGCATAAAATTGTAGGTCCCTTCCATTCCTGTCGAAAGGCGCACACAGGAATGGTTGCGAGTTGTTAGTCACTAGGCCCTGGTTCTTCATGAGCCGTTGTGCCACGCGATTTATTTATTTTTTATAGAGCGATGGGACTAAGGAAGCCTCTTTCGTTGTCTGTGACTAGGATGAGTGGAACGGTAAAGAAATGTAAGATCTGAATTATTTTTGATCTGATAGTAATTGCAGACCTATCATTAATATGAAAAAAATTGGAAAATTTGGAAAATTTGTCAATGACTGTTAAGAATTTTTCGTTCTGAATTTCCATTATATCCATGTGAATTATTTCACACGGATATTTGGGAATGGGTGTTGATTGTAACTCCGGATTATGCGGGTGTCTATCGTATTTGTTTCTCTTACAAATTTCACAAGAGGCTGCATATTTTTTTATATGTGCCATCATCTGTGGGAAATAGTATCTTTCAAGGATTTGTTCCTTGTTTTCTCTTGGAGCTCGGTGAGCCCTCTTATGCTCCTCTTCGATGATC
>CASGHW010000165.1:0-26371 GCA_949320155.1 Melangyna quadrimaculata
TTGACTTTTACGCGCCGCGCCGCCGTTACCGTTATCTTCTTGCACACAAGACACCCAAAGCTGTAAAAAAAAACACCCCTTCCTCTTTAACCGCACAAAACCCAACAAACCAAGGAGAATTCCCAAAATTTTATTTCACACTTTTTAATTCTCTGCACCTTTGCATAGAAAAGTAACCGACAAAAAAATGTAAACCAACAAAAAACATCCCTTCTACCTATTTCACTCTAACTGTTATCAATTAGGCTATTCCTTTCCTATTCTTGCAAATAATTCTCCATAAAATTCAAATGTCTCCGTGAGATAGGGTTGTGGAATTTAATGAAATTCTTTTGCCCACTGAATGAAGATGTCAGCCCATTCGACATTCACCATGATAGTACTATAGATTTCATATACAAGGGAAGTTGTTTATTCACCAATCTGTGAATTCACTACATAAATGTATGTGGTTTATTCATGGGTTCAATATTTTCGATGAAAAAGGTAATGAAAAATCAATTGTCAATTCACAAGATAAGTGGTAGTTGTTTATTCAACAAACAACAATAAGTTAATGCAATATTGAAAAATGTGAAGAAAATTAAATAAATGGTGAATTCATTAATACTGTTGTGTTGTGAATTTGTGATTAGTTAAAATATACTTACTTACTTACTTAGGTCCTCGGACCTATTACGTCCGTGATGTTTCCCTTACGGGACATAGGGCCTCCACTACACCTACGCGCCATCGTGTACGATTTCTTGAAATATATTTCAGCTCTCTCCAACTTTTCCCCAGTCGTGCCGATTCCTGTTCGACCGTTCTTCGCCATGTACTTCTAGGCCGGCCCACTTGTCTTCCCTCCTGTGTGAGCGGGTTCCACTGCATTGCTTGAGATGCAATGCACCGATCGCCTTTTCGAAGCGTATGGCCAATCCACTGCCACTTTCTTCTTCGTATAATGGAGTCTATGGGCTCCTGACCCGTTCTCGTATGAAGTTCGGCATTGGAGATACGGTTGGGCCAGAAAATCCTCAAGATGTTTCGTAGACATCTATTAACGAAGGTTTGCAGCTTTCTAGTGACAATTTCAGTGACTTTCCAAGTGCTGCAGCCGTAAAGCAGAACGGATTCAACATTGGAGCGGAACAGTCGTAGGTCTTGGTCCATATTTTGGACAGCATTCCGAACGCAGCCTTTGCTTTTCTGATTCGGCTGTTTACGTCCAGTTCAGTTCCGCCACCCGTAGAGATAATACTCCCAAGATATTGGAAATCCTCTACCATCTCTACCGGTTGTCCAGAAATATTTACTTGGATTGATGAGGAAGTTCCAAGGCTGATCCTTTTAGTTTTTGCCGAGTTGATCTTAAGCCCTACGATTTCTGCTTCTCTCTCCACCCTTGTTGTCATTTGATGGAGATCCATGATCCTATGAGAGAGTAAGCATACGTCGTCCGCGTAGTCCAGATGTTTGAGGTGAGATTGCAGAGTCCACTGAATTCCCCCATTTCCATTTGACAAAGCTGCGTGCAGTACGTCACTTATCACCAACAGGAACAGTATTGGTGACAGTATACAGCCTTGCCTAACTTGGATTTCAAACTCCTCTGACAGCCTACCTTTGTGCAAAACGTGACACCTGGATCCATCATATGTAGCCTTGATAATAGCAATCAATTTATCTGGGATGCCCCTCCTGTGCAAAGCAAGCCAAATAAATTCTCTATTGACACTGTCGAACGCCTTTTCAAAATCGATGAACAGCAGGTGAAGTGGTGATCGATATTCAACGCACTGTTCGATGATGATCCTCAAGGTGTTGATGTGATCAACACAGGAAGATCCAGTGCGGAAACCTGCTTGTTCGGCGTCGAGTGTGTCTTCGAGGTGGTCTTTAATTCGGTCCAATATTATCCTTGCTATTATCTTGGCTACTGCAGGCAGAACGCATATTCCTCTCCAGTTTTCGCACTGTGTGAGATCTCCTTTCTTTGGGAGCTTGATAATCATTCCTTTTTTCCACTCTTCAGGAAAGCTCTCTGCTTCCCAAGCTCTCTTAATAAGTGGGTGCAGTAGCTCGCTCGATGTCGTTGGGGCTGCTCCTAAGAGCTCTGCAGGAATACCGTCAAGTCCAACCGCTTTGTTGTTCTTCAGTGCTTTGATGGCGGTGATAATTTCTTCTTTACTGGGGGGTACGGTGCGTATTCGGGAAATTGTTACTTCGGGTAGCTCAGTGGGAATAGGGTTCACTTCACTTGCGAAAACGCGGTTTAAAACCGCAGAAAAGTGTTCCCTCCACCTTATGAGCTGGTCCTCATCCGAAATTAGCAGGGATCCGTTTGTGTCTTTAACCAGGTGTTGTTTAGAGCTCTGGACACCAGTGAGCTCTTTGGTAATTCTGTAGACGGTCCTACTGTCACACCTACTAGCGGCTTCTTCTGCTTCTGTAGCCAGTGCGTTGATGTAGTTACGCTTATCACGTCGCACACTACGGTGAACTTCCCTCATCTTCATGCGGTACGTAGACTCAAGCTCGTTTCTCCCTGCTGCTGGGGTAGCTGCGATGCGAGCTTTAAGGTGTTTCCTTTCTTCGATCCTTGCCCAAGTTTCGTCGGAAAGCCAAGCACTATTTCTTCCTTGCGCCCGGCCGACTATACTTTCAGCACCGGATATGAACACATTTTTCACAGCACACCAATGATTTTCGATGGATGTGGTTTCCGTGCTGCTGATTGCGTTCAATCCTTGTGAAAGGTGGTCCCCTAGTTGTTGGCGCACTGCAGGATCCTTTAGTCTATCTGTATTAAACTTGGGCATTCGAGTGTTTCCTTGGGGTCTCCGAACTGCAGCTGTACGTAATCTTACGGTAGCAATTATCAGATGGTGGTCCCGGGCCATTCCCATGTCAGCACCTCTTCTGTTACGGACGTCCTGGAGACTGCTTCTAAAACGCCGGCTGATCGCGAAGTGGTCAATTTGGTTGGAAGTTGCTTGTCTGTCAGTCGACACCCAACTGACTTTGTGGCACGTCTTATGCTCGAACATGGTCCCTCCAATAACAAGGCCGTTGGCGTTGCAGAAATCGACAAATCGTTCGCCATTGTCGTTTCGGTTACCAACACCATGTTTTCCCACGACATGCCTTAGCCCAGTGTTGTCATTGCCAACCTTGGCATTTAAGTCTCCCATCACCATAACTATATCACCTCGTGGAACGCTATCATAAGCAGCACTCAGCCGGTTATAAAAGGCCTCCTTCTCCTCGTCAGAAGAGAGCAAAGTTGGGGCGTAACACTGTATGATGGTGACGCGACGTACTCTAGTCCGGAACCTGGCTTTCAGGATCCTGTCACCTAAAGGCTCCCAGGAAATTAGGCTTTTGAGAGCTGTTTTGGAAAGCAGCAATCCAACGCCAGATTCCCGAGCGCTTCCAGGTGTTTTTCCGGAATAGAATAGTACAGTGTTACGGGTTGGTGACTTGAACTTCCCCGAACCCAGCCGAAGATCACTTATCCCTAAGATGTCCATCCTATACCGCATGAATTCCTTCTCTAGTTGCAGGAATCTGGCATTCTGAGGACCTTCTTTTCCATTGTCAAGAAGCGTCTTCACATTCCAGAAACCAATCTTTGTCCGGGTACAATAGCCAAAAGTCGTCAACGAGTTATCATTAATTATCCGAGGCGTAGTGTTGGTTTCGGTAGCGGGTTGATTTCAGTTACGGAGAATGCTAACCTCCGTAACCTATCCTAGAAAGCTAGGCCTTTTCGCACTTGTAATTTTAGCCTATTTATGTATATTGGGATACATAAATAGTTGCCCGGGGACCACCACGAGGAGGTAAAACAAGCACTTCATCGTGACTGATTGTTGCGCTACTGGCCCAGACCAAGTTCTGAGCAATCAATAGTTTCCCGATCAGGCACGATGCAGGATTGCCTCATTTTGATGGAAATTCACAAGTCATGTTATAATATTTACTGTCAGTAGACAATGCGAACACAGAAAACACAAAAAAAAATCAACTTCTATCAAACCACAATGGCGGTGCACACTTTACAAAGCAGATGAGTGGACATAGACGATGAACTGATGAACTTCTACATGACTTTTCAACAGTTTTTTCATCGTATAATTTTCCAAATCAAAAGCAATTTTTAATTCAACGAAAGAAAGGATTGTCTTCTAAGCACAAAGCAGAAATTGGGTTCAAATCTATGAACTGAGGAAACCTTGCATGACTCTGCACTTACTAAATCATTACATGTCGTTTCGTTTTATTATCTGGCTAGTGAATTGATTGCTGTTGTTTTGTTGTTTTCTACACACAAAGTAAAAAGTGGGTTCAAATCTATGAACTGAGGAAACCTCGCATGACTCTTCACTCACTAAATCATTGCATGACGTTTCCTTTTATTATTTGGCTAGTGAATTGATTGAAGAATTCAGCTATAAAATTCATTGGGGCCTATATTTCCCGCTGGGGTGGTGTGTGCGCGGAAAAAACACTCATTTGCATTGGTGGTGTGTGCACGAAAAGAAAACACATTTGCACTGGTGGTGTGTGCGCGGTAAAACTGGTGGTACCCAGCGGGAAAAATTGAAAATTTCATTGAGGAAAGATCAACTTTTTCCTTGAGGAATGGCAGCTGCACCGTCCACTTTTCAGCTGATTCCTTTGATGAAATTAACATGGGCATGTCCTAGGCGGGAAGCACAAGCTGAAAATCCGATGAAAATTCGCCAACGAAATCACTACTTCGTTGGAAGTTGTTTATTCACCGACCCAGATGATGAAAAATAGTAGTAATAGTGATAGTAGCCCGTAGCGTAATGGTTAGTGCGTTCGACTGTCACGCTGGAGGTCTGGGATCGCTTCCCAGCCTCGTCCACCTAAAAACTAAAAAGTTTTTTTTCAGGGCTACTGCCTCTTGCGAGGAATTGACAAATCCTCCAAGAGTATCACTTGTCACGAATAAGTGCTTCTCGTCTAGCCGTTCGGATTCGGCATAAAATTGTAGGTCCCTTCCATTCCTGTCGAAAGGCGCACACAGGAATGGTTGCGAGTTGTTAGTCACTAGGCCCTGGTTCTTCATGAGTCGTTGTGCCACCCGATTTATTTATTTTAATTTTTTTAGATGATGAAAAACGTGATGGTTGCATGATCTGTGAATTCACTACATAAATGTATGTGGTTTATTCATCAGTTCAATGTTTTCGATGAAAATGGTAATGAAAATTCAATTATCAAGTCACAAGATTAGTGGTAGTTGTTTATTCAGCAATTATAGTTAATTCAATATGAAAAATGTGAAGAAAATTAAATAAATAGTGAATTCATTACTCTGTTGTGTATGTGTTGTGAATTTGTGATTGGTTAATTAAAATAAAATATAGAATTAAAACTTTAAATTTAATTAAAGTGAAATCACTACGTCAGTGGTTGTTGGTTAATCACCACTTCATATGCGAAGTGGTGATTAACCAACAACCTGAAATACTTTGAGACAATCTGAGATTTCCTCATTTTAATAGAAATTCACAAGTCGTCTAATAGTATTTACTGTCAGTAGACAATGTCAACACAGAGAACACAAAAAAAATCAACTTCTATCAAAACACACAATGGCGGTGCACACTTTACAAAGCATATGAGTGGACATAGACGATGAACTGATGAACTTCTACATGACTTTTCAACAGTTTTTTCATCTTATAATTTTTCACATCAAAAGCAATTTTTAATTCAACGAAAGAAACGGTTGTTTTCACACAAAGCAGAAAGTGGGTTCAAATATATGAACTGAGGCAACATTGCATGACTCTTCACTTACTAAATCATTACATGTCGTTTCCTTTTATTATCTGGCTAGTGAATTGATTGCTGTTGTCTTGTTGTTTTCTAAACACAAAGCGAAAAGTGGGTTCAAATCTATGAACTGGGGAAACCTCGCATGACTCTTCACTAACTAAATCATTGCCTAACGTTTCCTTTTATTATTTGGCTAGTGAATTGACTGAAGAATTCAGCTATAAAATTCATTGGGGACGATATTTCCCGCTGGGTACGTGCGCAGAGAGAAAGGAAAAGAAGAGGCACAGTGTTAAATCGTGATATAGAGACAGCAATCTTTATATATACGAACACATGTAGAAAGGGCATCGGCTCGAATACAACCTGCTTTGACTTGTTTGTTTGTCGATTTCTCCAACGGAGTACATACACGAAGAAAAGTATATGAAAAGAGCTGACTGCAGCGAGGAACAACATAAGACAAGGGAAGGAGAAGTGGTCACCGATAGATGAGTTGGAATTTGGAAAAAGGAGTGAGTGGTTTGGTGTATCGCTATTT
Source organism: Melangyna quadrimaculata (assembly GCA_949320155.1). Classification (NCBI taxonomy): domain Eukaryota; kingdom Metazoa; phylum Arthropoda; class Insecta; order Diptera; family Syrphidae; genus Melangyna; species Melangyna quadrimaculata. The sequence continues at coordinate 6,341 of CASGHW010000165.1, forward strand.
TTTTTGTGTTGTTGTCAGTATATGGTTTATATTTTATTTGGAAAAAATAAGAATAGTCCGGCTTGCGAAAAATTTTTTTATTGGATTAAATTGGTAGGAACTGTTTTTTTTTTTGGGTAATTTGGTTGGGGTAGGACAAGTAAGATGGAAAGAGACGCAGTTTTACGATTGACATTGGACGGACTGAGGACAAAATTAACCGAGTTAGGACTGGATACATCAGGTCTGAAAAGTGTATTGCAGGATAGACTCCTCCAGTATTTGGGTCTAGTTGGAAACGACCAAGAAGAGGAAGTGAACGCCAGTTTTGAGACGGTGACGGGGCCTGAAACTCGAGGTACAAGGGGAGGAGCATTTTCACTCCCAGATATAGAGGACTCCCTTCTCAAATTTGATGGCATTGGCTATCCGAACGTGTCTCAATGGATACAAAATTTTGAAGAGAATGCGACGACCGCCGGGTGAGACGAAATTCAGAGGTACATATACGCTAGACAATTACTCAAGGGTGCCGCCAAGCTATTTGTGCGTAGCAACAGTACAATTAAAAATTGGTTGTCCTTACGAAAGGCGTTGGTGGATGAGTTCTGTGAAGTAGTTTCCTCAGCAGAGATCCATCGAATGTTACGCAACAGGAAAAGGAAAAGTACCGTGTCGTTCAGGCAATACCTCTAAAGCTTGTTAGAGTTAGGTAAGGGAATTAGCCTTGACGAGGAAATGTAATAGAATATTTTATTAAAGGCATTCGACAGTCGTCAAAATAAGGTTATCCTCTATTAAGTGAAGACAATAAGTGAACTCAGGGTTCAGATGGGGATCTACGAAAATATCAAAGGTCCAGGTCAGTCATAAGGGTCCAGATATCGAGTAGAAGCGTCTACGAGTAATGCCGTCAAGCAAGAAAGTGCGAGGAAGTGTTTCCGGTGTGGTGAAACATCCCACATGGCGAGAGATTGCCCAAAGAAAGGTGACGTAAGGTGTTATGGTTGTGGACAACCAGTCTACATGTCACGTGAGTGTCGACAGAGAGGTCGTGAGGTACCGAAAGGTGGTAGAGTGGAAGCGAATTTCCATACGGTGACGGAGGATGATGAGCTTCCGGAAAGTCAAATATCTTTGGCTGTGAATTTTGATCGTGTTTTCAAAGATATTGAGATAGGTCAGCAGTGGGTATCAGCGTTGTTCGATACAGGCAGCGACTTAAATTTGTTGAGGTATGATATCTGACTTTTGCTCCCAGACGTGGACTTGAAGCCAATCAAAACACGTCTGTCGGGTTTAGGGCAGAAGAGGATTACCACGAGGGGTTGTTTTGAAAACAACGTGCGAGTAGATGGAATAGAATTAATTCTAATGTTCCATGTGGTTAGTGAGGGTGATATTCCCTATTCAGCGGTGATCGGCAATGAGGTGCTGAGTGCAGTGTACGTGAATATATCAGGTAATGGTGCAGTCTTTACCAAAAAAGGTGCTAAGGGCACGGAGAGTGTAGACAGCGTAGATCCAGATGGTGATGTCGGGTTGAAAACTATGTCAACAGCGACGACGAGTAGCGTGAAAATCGGCAGGGTAGGCAGCAGGAGCAGAATCGGAGGCGTGAGAAGTAACGAGGGCCGGGAGTACTTGACTAAGGGTGTGTTATAACGCGAGTCGGAGATGGTACAGGGCGAAGAGAGTTGCAAAGGCGTGGTGACGAGTTGTGCTGAGAATGACTCATTAGTAGCAAGTGAGCTAATTTTGGAGTTGGGAGCGGTATGTCTGTCTGTCGAGGAAGGCGCATTTTGCCAGGAGGGCCAGTTCGAGTTAAATCATCTGAAGCACGTCGAAGGAGAGAAGCTGAAGACCATCATTGCGGAATACGTCCTGGAAAAATGTAAGCCATCCCCTTACGGACGAGATTTCAGTGTATTCGATTGCCAGGAGACTGTCTTATAGCGATCAACAAATCGTTGAAAGACAAGTGGCGGAGTGGATCAAAGACGGGATAGTGAGACCAACCTATTCGGAGTATGCAGCTCCAATTATGTTGTTCCAGAAGAAGGACGGCAGTAAGCGGTTGTGCTGCGATTATCGCCGATTGAATGAAAAGGTGGTTAGGGATAATTTTCTCATGCCGTTAATCGATGATGATATAGATCGATTGCAAGGTGTGAGAGTGTTTACTACTCTGGATTTGAGTAGCGGTTTCCTGCATGTACTGGTGGAGAGGAGTTCAAGGAAATACACTTCATTTGTTACCCATCATGGTCAATTTGAGTTCATGTACGTTCCTTTTGGAATTTCGAACTCCCCTGCAGTGTTTTGTAGATACATTTCGGCAGTGTTGAGACCACTTGTACAAGATGGAACAGTAGTTGTTTATTTGGACGATATAATCATTCCAGCTGTAGATGAGCAGGAAGGGCTGGCAAAATTAGAAAAATTGTTACAAGTGACAGCCGAGAACGGAATGAAAATTCAGTGGAAGAAATGAAATCTTCCTCTTACGGAGGAAGATTGATTTCCTGGGTTATGTGGTAGCGAACAATTCAATATGGCCGTCGTGGGAAAAGACAAGAGCGGTGAGAGAATACCCAATCCCAATGGATCAGAAAGCGGTACAGTGATTCCTCGGTTTAACGTCATATTTCCGAAGATTCTACTAAACCATTACCGGATTTGTTGAAGAAAGAGGTAGAGTTTACGATGGGTGTTGAACAGATGGTGGCGTTTGAACAGCTCAAGGAGGCATTGGTTAACGCACCAGTCTTACAATTATTCAACCCCAAGGCGATAACTGAGGTACATACTGATGCGTGTACGTACGGGTATTGCAGAAAAGTGCGGAGGATCAGCAGCTTCACTCGATCCAGTTTATAAGCAGAAAGACTTATCAAGCGGAGGAAAAATTCCATTCGTATGAGCTAGAAGTTCTGGCAATCATCGAAGCTTTAAAGAAGTGGCGAGTTTATTTGCTGGGAATTAAGGTAAAAATCGTGACTGATTGTAATCGGTTTGCCGTGACCATTAAAAAAGCTGAAGTTCCAGTCAAAAATGCGCGTTGTGCAATATTCCTGCAGGATTTCGACTATGTAATCGAACATAGGTCGGGATCAAAGATGAAGCACCTTGACCCTTTGAGTCGTGTATGGTACATGATGATTGATGAGTCGTTAAACCATCGCATCCGTGAGGCATAGTCATCCGACGATTGGATTAGAGCGGTCAAGATGATTTTGGAGGTCGAATCGTATGAGGATTTCTGTTTGAAATCAGGTGTGGTGTACAAGGATCCAGTGAGAGAGCTTATAGTTGTTCCGTCGTCTATGGAACGTGAGATTATTAGTATGGCACATCAACAAGGCCATTTTGCAGTCAAAAAGACGTCAGGTTTATTCGAGAGAGACTTTCACATTCCTAACCTGCACAAGAGGCAACTGAGGTAGTAAGGAGTTGTGTAAAGTGTATTGTGATTGAAACCAAGAAGGGCAAAAGGGAGGGCCTGTTAACGCCCATAGATAAGGAAGATCGCCCGTTAGGAACATTTCATGTAGATCACGTTGGTCCCATGGAAATGACCCATAAGCAATACAATCATCAGTTGGTGGTGATTGATGCATTCTCGAAATTCACTTGGCTCTATCCAGTGAAGAGTACCGGTGCCAGTGAAGTGGTAGATCGTCTGCAAAAGCAAGCGATAGTTTTTGGAAATCCGAAGAGGATTATCTCGGATAAAGGAGCGGCTTTTATGTCAGGAGTTTTCCAAGAGTTCTGTAGTAGTCAAGGAATACAGCACTTGGTTATAACCACGGGAGTTCCAAGGGGGAACGGACAGGTGGAGAGGGTCCATAAAATTGTTATCCCAATGCTAGCCAAAGCTTGTGTCGACAGCCCTAGCCATTGGTATAGGCACGTGGATGGTGTTCAACAGATCCTGAACAGTACTCCACCCAGGAGTACTAAATCCTTTCCGGATCTTGACAGGATTGGATATGCGGGTGAACATTCCCTTTCAGTTAAGAGAGTCAATGGATGAAGCAATCATCCAGGAGCTTGATCGTGAGCGAGATGAAATGCGCGCTGAGGTTAGTGAGAATATCAAGGTCATACAGCAGGAGAACAAGAAGACTTTTGATAGGAGAAGAGTACCTGAGAGAATGTATGACATCAATGAATTGGTCGTCATTAAGCACACTCAGTATGGTATGGGAATGAAGGTTAGACGGAAGTATTTAGGGCCGTATAAAGTTATAAAGGTTATGAAGCTGTGAACGTGTCCAACAAACATCGCACATGACATCAAGTATCGCATTTCTCCCCTCAACAGAGGCCGCGGAACGTCAACATCCACTGCGAGTCTACCTACAAGTTCAAGCATGGCTGGGATCCATAAAAGATCCTTTGGAGGTCGGGTGGATGAAAATGATATATGGTTGTCAGCCCATTACTACCCTCGAGCCACCTCCACCTGACAAACTGCTCCGGCTTATTTCCTGCAAATACAAGACAGATTGCAAGGGACATTGTGGGTCAAGGAAGGGTGGGTTATATTGCCCCGTCTTTGCCATTAGTGTCAGGGCAACAACATCAAAAGATATTGACCTGATGATGGTTTGGATGAAGTGGAGGCATCGGAAAACGAGCACGTTTCAAAAGAAAAAGGTAACTTTCATTGCTGATCACATTTTTAATCTCCAAATCACTAATACCCACCTATGAATTTGATAAAATTCTCATGCAGCTTCCCTTATACTATCATCTTACCTCTTCAGATGAAGAGCCTACTCCTCGGCCTTTCAACGCATCAGTGAGAATACATCAGAGATAAAAAAGGTATATACAACATTAAATTCACTGACTCATCATTGCTAATAATCCACGTCGTTTTTCCCTGTTGTATTTCAGGAAAACAACCAGGAACTTCAACCGCCACCTAAGCGACATGTTATATTAATACTAGACTCGGAATAATGTATCATTTTAAGACCAAATAAATAGTTTTCAAAAGGAAAGTTATAATATACATAGGTATCAACTCACTTTTGGGTTCATGGCTTAGTGTTGAAGCCATATCCGAAGGAATAAGCAAAGTTGAAATTCGGATTTAGCGACCCCTTAAACATAAAAGTGAAGTGAGAAAAAAACTTCTATATTTTTTTCCTGACCAAAACACCATTTGACTGGACTACTTGTTTTTTCAAATTGTTTTAAAATAAAGAGCTCTGTGTATTTCTAAAAAATATAAATGTTGTTCTCATGACAAGTTTATGTATTTATTAAGGGAGCTATAGTTTTAAAAAAATTAAAAAAAAATTATTTTGACACCTAAAACTGATATTTAATAAGTCGTTATTTTCAACCTTGTTGTAATGAAGGCAGAGTCTTAACCCTTTTTATTTTTTTTTTTTCTTATTTTTTTTCATTTTTTTTTGTATATGAATTAATTAACAAAAAAGTAATTATTATTATGAGTTTTTTAATTTAAATTTAGGAAAAGTGACCTGTTTTGCATTTTTTAACAAAAAATTGCTCAGTTAACGCACACAAAGAAGTTTATAGTTCATAAGAACTCCACTGCGATATCAGGGCTAACAAACTCTCTTTTTCTCTTTGCAAAAGAAATCCGCTTGCAGACATTTTTTTCATAAAATAGTTTTTTTCTTCTTTTTCGATCACTCATCTCCTCACAAGCAGAAAAAAAATCTGTTCATGAATGTGCACTGATTTGTTTTGATGGAGTATACATAATATGTAGGTAAGTAGATATTTTTTGGTTCAGTCAAGAATAATGATTGTTTTAATGCAATTTGCATTAGGTCATGATACTATGAATGTTTCATATTGTGGCAAGAGTCAACGTGGATAAGGAAGTAGAGGTATATTATAGCACATGTGCACACATATATTTTGTTCTTGTTTTTTTTTCTGCTTGTGGTGGCTAACAAAGCGTGAATGACTTGAATGTGTCGTAGCTCTTATGTTAGTATTTTGGATTAGTTCGATTATTTCACTGGAATATTGCGCAGGGCGGGTGTTAAAAGGAAAGCAGTGATAGGGGTAATACATTCACCCATATTCTGAAACTCGTATTTATGACTCGTATTCGACTACAGTCGTATGTTGGTATTCCAAAAGTCGTATATCCGAATTATATTCTACAAATATTGAGAAACGGACAACATCGCATACGACTGTTCATATTTTATCATTATTCCGAGTCTAGTATTAATTCGAATTAAAGTCGTATTTGTGTGGTTTATTCGTCGTGTAGAATCTTTTAAACGAGTTATATATTTTTTCGGATTAAAAAGGACAAAAACCTAGTGCATGCAATATGCATAAAATGTAGATATTTTTTTCAATATTCCTGCTATTTGTTTCATCAACCTGCGAGAGTCACCGCAGCTCTAAGACCATCGAAATGCACTTTTAAAATGCAAACATAAAATTAAAGATGTAAAAGATCTCTTCTCTGAGGAAACTGTATGCTATCAACCTGGCAGTGATAGCGCGACTCTAAGACCTCTAAAATGCAACACAAGACTGATAGGTGCAAAATAGCTTTATAGAGTTCCAAATTTCGTTTACTGATACTTTTATCTACAGGAGCTTTGGAGCGGTAAGGCTCTTTTATATTGCATTTTAGTGGTCTCATGTTCACGTTATAGCTCTCAGATTAATGACATGTGTTTTGATCAGGTATGTGTTATATCTCATAAATACAATAAAAATAAAATAAATACATACAATACAATTACACACATTAATTTTTGTATTGCATTTTGACAGTGCATTTAAGTGGCCTTATACGACATGGTATTGCTTAAATTAAGAGCTGTATAAAACACTTATTTCTTTCTTTTTTGTATTTCGAAAATGCATTTGGGTGGTCTTAGGTCCGCGGTATCGCTTCCAGGTTTATGCAATCCTGTTTGCATTGATACAAATAGCATATGCACCAAATATGAAGGTGTATAAAACACTTTTAGAAAATCGTTGAACAAATCTTGTACTAAAATAAAACGTTGTTTTTTTAAGCTTCTCGTGTACAACGTATACGACTTAAAGAATAATGATTTTCATACGATACGAGTTCAAGTTCGAATACGAGTACGAGACAAAATACGACTTGTGGAATATGGGTGATTGTCTTTTTCTGGATTATTTTCTCACCTTTACTTTGCAAAAAATATCTCTCTCATGCACTTCGTGTATGAGTATGATTTTGTTTTTCAACGAATTGATTAATTTTTGGTCTGTAGATGGTGATTTTTAAAATTTGATATTCGCAGTGAATTCAAAAATACGTACGCCAAAAAAAAAAGCAATTCAAAAAGTGTTGTGACAAAGTTTTGTGAATTTGAAAAAAAAAACAATAGATTTGTGGTAATTTAAATTATAATCCGCTGATTGAAACATAAGCAATTCAAACCAAAACAATTTGTGACACGGACAATTTTCATTCGATTTGTTTTGTTCAAGGCTACATAATGCCAAATAATAAAAGATAATCCAAAATGCCTATTTGGATTAAAAAAAGGAAATATCATTAAAAAAAGAATTGTGGAAGGTAATTATTATTATGCATTATTTTGTTATTTTGAGGTTTATAAGGGGTGTTATTTTGATATTCAAATGTTTATTAATGATGTTTATGAAAAAGCACACGGTGTTTTTGTTTCTTTTAGCGAGTTTTTTTATAAACTTGTTTCTTATAAACATTTTGTTCCCATGTAAGTACTAAGTAGGTACTCGTATATAGAATTTGTTTTTTTTTTTTTTTAAATGTACCTGTATATAGTACCTGCTAAACGGGCCAAGAAAGACCCCCAAAAAAATCATCAATATCAGAGCAATTCCTCCAGGTTCCCAAATAAAATACTAGTGATAGTAAAATACTACTGTTTTTACCAGTTCCACGAAAATAACTCTCAAAAAAAAATTAAAATAGAAAAAAAATCTTTTCAATTGTTAGAAAATGTCGATCGACAAAAGAAATTCAGGAAAAAACATCTCCATGGATAACAAAAATATAGCTTGAACCAAATCAGTTGGCCAACGGTCGGTTGCGCAGAGAGAGGATTTAAGAGAACAAAAATGGTGCGCAAGATATTTAATGAGTAAAGATTATTTCTTAAATTTTACAATGCCTAACTCAACTTTGTTTTTCTTTAAAATTAAAATGAGATTAAATGTATGCGTTTATGTTTTTTTTTATTTGGGGTTGACTTATTTGAGCGCACTTATAATAAAAAGGAAAGCAATTGGGTTAAACATAAAAAAGGACCAGTCATTGATAAATAGAAGGGATTATTGTTTGTTTCTATGCTGTATGGTTTTACGATTTGCGGCTTAGCAACAGATATGTTCCAGGGGCGATGTTTTTGTTTTTATTTTATGACATTTTTCAAACAATTTTTTTTATTATAAGTGCACCGTAATTTGTCCCAATGATTAAAACAAAAATTCAGAATTTTTTTTTTCGAAGTAAAGTTTATACCTAAAAATCTTTCTTTTTTATCTCGCCAGAGATGAAATCCTTTTTAGACATCAAGCCATGAAAGAAAAATAATCCATGATCAAACTTCATTAAAAGAAAGTCCATCGCTGGAAATTCATCTCTATTTCACTGTGAGCGAAGCTATAAACAAAACTCACCCTCCTTAGTGCATCAGTATCTTCGCTATAGGGATGCAAAAATCGTACAAAAAAACATCGATGGTTGGATGTATCGATGTTTCTAAAAAAAACTCTGTGGTGAACATCGGGCGTCTAGTACCTCAGCTGGAGACGGGGTTTAAATCCCCGTTGAAAGCTGTTGGGGACAGCCAACGAGAGAGGGGGTGAGGAGTGTTCCCACTAAGGCACTTCTCCTTTCATCGAGGCGGCAGCGGACGAATTCTCTAGATGGAATCAACGGTGGCGTCTACAGTTCCAGTTAGGTTGAACTACTTAGTGAACACCTTATATGGGCTACTACGACATATTTGTAGCTCAGGCCTATAAGGAGCGGGGGTAACTTCCCTACCACGTAAAACAAAGTTGTACCGAAACAACAACAAGCCTCGGATATGGATGATTTTAAAGTTGACGACCCCAGCAAACGAAACAAGGACAATGAATTTCGGATCTGCACGTGGAACGTCCTGTCCTTATACAGAACACGTGCAGCCGAACAATTAGTGGAGAACCTAGACAGGCTAAAGGCTGACGTAACAGCCATCCAGGAAGTGCGATGGGATGGAGAGGGCATACGGAGACTGAAATCGTGTGACATCTAATACGACCGGCGGGTGCTTGAAGGAACAGGGTCAGCGGCTCTTTGGTTGTGGTCTTGTGATAAGGGGAAGACTTAGGCAAGAAGTCTTGGGCTTCCGAAGTGTAAGCGAGCGCCTGGTCACAATCCGCATCAAAGGCAAATTTAAGAACATTTCGCTGATCTGTGTTCACGCCCCCCATGAAACGAGAGAGGACTCAACCAAAGAAGCATTCTACGATCTCCTGGAGACAACGTATGATATGTGCCCGAAGTACGACGTGAAGATCATTCTTGGTGACTTCAACGCAAGATTCGGAAAGGAGGGCATCTTTGGTTCGATAGTCGGAGGACACAGCCTACACGACAAAACTTCCGGCAAAGGACACAGGCTGGCAGACTTTGCGGCGGGGCGAAATGTCATCATCTCAAGCACCTACTTTCCACACCTCAATATACACAAGGGGACTTGGCGGTCACGTGATCAACTAACCGTCAACCAAATCGACCACGTTGCGATAGACGCGAGACATGCTTACAGTATCTTGGACGTCCGAACGTTCCGAGGGGCCAACATTGACTCGGGTCACTACCTGGTGGTAGCTAGACTACGTATGCGAATATCCATAACGCGACAACGCAGAGCAGATGCTGTGAAAAGATTCGATGTCGAGAACCTTAAATCGCAAGAGACCGCCAGAACTTTTGCTGACCACGTAACTCTTAATCTCTCAGGACGTCCGCCACCACCATCAAGTGCAGAGGACCAGTGGGAACACTGTCAACAAGCCATCAGAAGTGCCGCCTCTGATGTGCTGGGTTTCACTAGGCGAATACAACGAAACCCCCGGTTCGATGAAGAGTGCCGGCTAGCGCATGCAGCTAAGGACGAGGCCTACCAGGCAATGCTGCAGACTCGAACAAGAGCTGCTGAGAGAGTGGCCCGGGAGCTCTACGGGCTGAAACGAAAAGAGGAACGCCGACTTCTCCGGAGGAAAAAGAGAGAGCACGAGAAGCGGGCGGTAGAGTCTATTGAGGGTTGTAGCGGTAGGGGAGATGTTCGAAAATTTTATCAGAGGGTGAAGCGATCCACTTAAGGATTCAAGGCTAGAACGGAAGCCTGCCGAGATGAAAGTGGGAATATGGTAGTAGACACACAGTCAGTGCTGAGGATCTGGAAAGAACACTTCTCTAAACTGCTTAATGGCGAAGACATCCAAGATGCCGCTAATAGGCAGAACGCTCCATTCAACTTGGACGATGATGGCCAAGAGTTCCGTCCACCCGACCTAACCGAAGTGCGGCTGGCGATATCCAAACTTAAGTCGTACAAGGCTGCTGGTGTGGATGGCTTACAAGCCGAACTATTTAAATCAGTGGGCGATGAATTGGCTAGGAGCATACACCAGTTCATCTGTAAAATTTGGTCGGAGGAAAGTATGCCCGATGAATGGAACCTCGGTATAGTGTGCCCCATCCATAAAAAGGGAGATGTTCTGAAATGTAGCAACTACAAAGGAATTAGTCTCCTTAACGTCGCTTATAAAATCTTGTCGGCCATCCCGTGTGACCACTTAAAGCTTTTGTCAACGACCTTGTGGTGTTTTAATAAATCAGTATCTGTTGAGTTCTAGTTATTGACTGTTTATTAGCTCCTCTATAAAGCGAGTTCTAGTTATATCATGTAAGTACATAAGTGTTGCATACATCTACATATACATACAAAAAATAATAAACTAGTAAGAGTATGGTGACCGTACTCTACATCTCCCTTTTAAGCGACATACAAACGTATGCTAATAAACTAATAATTAATTCAATATCAAAATTTAATAAACTTTTTTTTTTGAAATTCATAAAGTAGATTAATTGAAAAGAAGATATGTAATAATAATTCATAAAATAAAAATATAAGTATGTAGTAAAAAAAATAACTTATATAAACAGTTTTAATTAGGTTGAAACCTATTCGGTTTGATTACTATTCTTCCTGATTTAGTGGTTGTTAGATATCTGTCGGGCAGCTGTTGTGACACATTCGGCAAATCCTGACTGCTTTGATCACTATTCGAGGTAATCGTTTCAGGTGGAGCTTCAGAGTTCGTATGCGCCTGCGTATTCTCTGATATGTTTACTTCATTTGGAACATACGGAATCTCCTTGCATCTTGCATGTACGAGATGATGCGTGTTTCGTCTATACGTTCCCCTATCTGTACTAACTTTATATGATCTCGGTGAATTAGTGCGTTCTTTAACTGTACCCCATTGACTGATGTCCCGTATCCAGACTATATCGCCGTTATTAAATTCTTGTTTTGTAATGACACCATGTCTTTTATTGTAGTTTTCCGCTTGCTTTTTCTTTATGATGTTGTCTTTTTGCCTTGCTCTATCTAAGTCGTAATTCGTGAGCAACTTACTCTCGTCTATTGGAAGCGTTGTCCTAATTTTTCTTCCCATCAGCAGTTCGGAAGGTGACAAGCCATGGCAAGGGGTGTTGCCCGGTACTCCATTAAAGCCAAGTAGTGATCCTTATTCTTCTTCAATAGTGATTTAACAAGTTTAACGCATGATTCTATGAAGCCGTTTGATTGTGGATACCTTGGTGATGACGTTTCATGATGGAAATCCCACTCTCGAGCAAATGCAGCAAACGCCGATAGATTAATTTTCTGGAACTGAGGACCGTTATCTGATCTTACGATGTCTGGTATACCATGTCTGCAAAATATAGATTTTATTTAATTAATAATGTGACAGGATGTTTGATTTTCTAGCAATGCAATCTCTGGGTATCTTGAAAAGTAATCGCTGATGAGCAAATAACACTTGGAATTATGATAAAAAAGATCAACACCTACAACTTGCCAGGGTCTTTCCGGCATTTCGCTTCCCATAAAAGATTCATGTCGTGGTACAACTTGTTGAATACATATGGAGCATTTTTTATATATTCCTCAATATCCTTGCAGTATCCTGGCCACCACACTGATTGTCTGGCTCTTGCTTTACACTTAACTATACCCAAGTGGCCAGCATGTATCTTCTCAAGCATTTCGGACTGTAGTGCTTTTGGGATAACTATACGGTCGCAGTACATAAGTAAATCGTTATTTGTGGCTAAATTAAAACGATCGTTATAAAATGGTCGGAGTTCGGTCTGAAGCTTGTATTGGTTTGGCCACCCTTTCGTACAATACTCTGACACTAATTGAAGAGTTTTATCTAATTTTTGAGACTCAATTATTATCTTCAGCTTATTTTCTGTTACCGGCAAACTTGAAATTATATGGAATAAATAAGTTTCAATTTCGCTTTCCATATTTACTTCATCTTTATGCTCGCTATGGGGCGAAGGTACCCGAGAAAGTGCATCTGCGGCAGCTAAAAACTTTCCAGCTGTGTAGTAAATCTCGTACACGAACTTCATCATTATCATTCTAAACCTTTGTAGACGCGGCGTCAAATCATTTATATTTTTACTTGAAAAAAATTGTACTTTTTTTTTTTTTTTAAATTAAGCGCGCACTAAAGGGGTTCTTACTACCCTTAAAATGTTTAAACACAGTGCGAGCGTTAGGAAAATAGGAAAGGATTTAAGAGGAGATGCCGGTGCACATTGGTTTTGGACCTTTGAATATCAAAATGGCAGGGAAAAATAGTGCCGGGTAAAGCATTCCACATTCTTGTAGTGCGACTAAAGAAAGAATCTCTATACTTAACAGTACGTCCGAAGTTGGGCTCAAGGGTAAACTGATGTGCATTCCTAGAAATACGAGTATTACGGTTGAATTGTTTTAGGGGAGGAATGCAACTGGCTATTTCGCTAGAGCACTGGTTATGGTTATGGTTATGGTTATGAAAATAACGGTAAAATAACGAAAGACATGAAACATTGCGTCGGTGTTCGAGAGGTGCAAATGCTTCCGTTATATTTCTATCACCTATCATTTTCATAGCTCTTCTTTGAATTCTATCCAATAGACTCAGGTGAGTTATTGGAGCACCTGCCCAAACATGAGAATTGTACTCGAGTTTTGGACGAATAAAGGCTTTATAGATAACAGCCAGATCAGAAGGGGTTAAAAATTTCTTGCATCGCCGAAGAAAACCTAAACATTTAGCAGCATTTTTGGCAACATCAAATATGTGATCGTTCCACAGAAGGTGGTCTGTGATACACATACCGAGGACTGAAAGCTTTTCGGTTTCCTCAATGCACGAACCACTCATGGATAGTGGCATGAGGGGTGGGTTTCGTTTTGACGACACTAGACAGCATTGAGTTTTTGAAGCATTAAATTCTACGCGATTTTTGATTGCCCATTGGACAATGCTGTCAAGATCAGAATTTAATGAGCTTATCATACGCTGCCGTTCAAGTTCCACATCCGAAGGACATGGATGAGAATCTATAAACGAATATGAGAAGCTGAGGGTACTGTCGTCAGCGAAACAGTTTAATGGATTAGAAGTTTCAGACAAAAGATCATTTATAAAAATAAGGAAGAGAGTCGGAGACAAAACGGAGCCCCGGGGCACACCAGCATTTATTTTGTGGATTTCAGACTTGAAACCGTCTAATACAACTTGTATTGAACGGTCCGAAAGGTAATTTCTAATCCAACGAAGAAGAGATTCATCGAAACCAAATGCGCGCATTTTCGATAAGAGAGCTTGATGCCAAACTCTATCAAACGCTTTTGAAATATCAAGTGCAATAATCTTACTTTCTCCAAAATGATGTAAAGATTTGTTCCACTGTTCGGTGAGATATACCATCAGATCACCAGTGGACCTATTGCTACGAAAGCCGTACTGCCGGTCATTAAGAAGCCTTCGTTCTTCGAGATATTTCTTGAGCTGAAAATTGATCAGCGTTTCCATGACCTTGGAAAGAAGGGACGTAAGTGCAATCGGACGATAGTTTAAGGGTGAAGAAGATACGCCTTTTTTAGGCACAGGCTGGACAAATGCTGTTTTCCATCCACTCGGAAAGAGACCAGTAGAGTAGGACAGATGGAAAAGCTTACGCAGTGGTTTTGCCAGCGTTGAAGAACACCTCTTCAGAACAATGGGAGGGATACTATCCGGGCCAGCGGATTTGTGAATGTCGAGATCTTTCAGAACTCTAGCAACTGCGCGAGTGCGAAAGAAGATTTGCCCCATAATATCGTTTACTCTCTCAATTACAGGCGGAGTTCTATCGCTTACTGGCAGCGTCGAATTAACAGCAAACTGTGCTGCGAGCAAATTGGCTTTATCTTGCGAGCTGACAGCAGGTGTGTCGTTGAAGACGAGTGTTGGAACCGCAGACGAAGAAGTGTTTCGAATGTTTTTTGCAAATGACCAAAAATTTTTACTACTATTGGGACATTGTAATATTTTTTGCCTTAATTTTTGGTCATGCAAAAATTTGGTTCTTCTAATATGACCGTTACAGGTCTTTCTGGCTTGTTGAAACTTTTTCCGGTTTTCCTCAGTAGGGTTGGCTTTGTAACTACGGAAACTTACTTCTCTAACCCTAATAACCTCTTTACAGCTCGAATCAAACCACGAGTTTTCTTTGGGTTTGAAAGATTTAACCCTATTCGGGATAAAATTTCTCATTCCACAAAGAATTAAATTTGTGATCATATCTGCACTGGTATCTACGTCACTATCGAGGAAGCACAGTGACCAGTTAAAGTTCCTGAAGAAAGCATTGAGACCGTCCCAGTTGGCTTTCTCGTACTGCCAAACGGTTCTCTTGGGAGTTTTTTCTTTAACTGAGTTTTGGTGGCACGAGAAATTCGCAGATATGACACAATGGTCTGATGTGCCTAGAGGCGATAATACACTTATAGTGTATTTATCAGGGTCAGAGGTAAGGAACAAGACCAGAGTGTTGGCGGATTGACCTGGAACGTCAGGGATTCGAGTTGGCTCGTCAACAAGCTGAGTCAGGTGGTTTAACTCAGCAAAGACCTCAACAAACCTTCCTTCGGGTGTTGTCTGACCCGAAAAGCGAAGCCAATTAGAATTGTGTACATTGAAATCGCCCGCAATGACGATTTCAGTGTGAGGGTAATGGGCAACAATTCTTTGAATGGAGTCGGACAGAGCATCAAACTCGTTAAAAGTTGAATTTCTGTCCAAATTAGGGCTTCGATAAACGAAACATGTGTGTATGATGTGCTTATTTACCGTAAATTTTAACCACATGAAATTAAAGTTTGTGTTAGAACACAAACCATATTGTGGTTGAAGTTGGTACGCAACATCATTCCTTATATAAACGGCAAGACCATGATGTGGAAAGAATAATGGCACTAAATTATACCCAAATAAATTAAATTCCGAATGATCAGAATTTTCACCTATCTGGGTTTCACTCAGTGCCAAAACAGCTGGCCTGTTGTTTGCAGTATAGACGTACGTAGCATAGAAATTCTTTCTAAGCCCACGAATGTTGCTAAAATCGACACTAAATCTATCAACCATTTAAAATATTCAAAAATAGCGAAAATCCAAGTCAGACAATTAACTAAGTTGAATAATTCTTCCAGATCCCAATTTGAACTTTTCAGTACAACTTGATACTAGTGTTATGCCTTAGTACCAAAATTGTGATGAGCCGCCCCTGGTTAACTAGAAAAACTAAACAGCTATCTATCTGACGACAGGCTTGCTTAAATGATGTGATGCTCTATGTGGGGAAGACACAGTGCATACGAACATTCAAGCAAACCCGTGTGTAGGAAGTGAAAGGGGAATGAAAAGAAGAGATTTACCACTCGTTGCACTGTGTTGCTTTTTTTTCCATAACTATTTTGTTGTTATATTTGATGTAGGTATTGAAGGTTCGCACTGATAACTTGTTTCTTTTTTTTTTCTTTATTTTTTTTTCCTATGCACTAGCACTTGCACTGATTTGTTTGTTTGGTGGGTGTTTGGCGCGGCGCGAAAATTATAATTTTGGATAAGTTTATGGGGTTATGGTTACTTTTTTTTTTTTTTTTTTGTTGAATTATAATTATTAGGTCATTTTTTTCTATTTTTTTTTTTTTTTTTTTTTTTTTTATGGTGAAATGGAGTTAGTGAATTTAACAAGGTTGACACACATTAGCAATAAAACAAAAAAAAACAGACACGGTACATCGAGACGAGATGGACTTTCACAGACATCAATGGCTTATGATCCGTTTCTATAAAAAATTTTAAGCCCATCAGCATGTATTGGAACTTCTCAAATGCCGCCCATGTCAATGCCAATGCTTCCTTCTCAATCTGGGCGTAGCCCTTCTCTGATTCCGTTAGCGTCCTTGAGGCGTAAGCTACTGGGCTACTGGTCTTCATCTAATTGGAGAAGCACCGATCCTAGTCCATAAGATGATGCATCGGAGGAAAGAATTGTTTTGTGCCGAGGGTTGTAGAGTTTTAAAACTGGTGCACACGTAAGCATTTCCTTTAAATCATTAAAAGCCGCATCCTGCTGTGAATCCCAGTAAAAATGTAGCTTGACTTTTAACAAATCATTTAAGGGCTTACAGCGATCTGAGAGGTATGGGACAAATTTCCCAAGATAATTCACCATTCCCAGAAATCGTCTTAGCTCGGTTAAATTTTTAGGCTTGGGATAGTCTATAATAGCTTTAACTTTTGAATCTCAAGGGTGGATTCCATTTTCATCTATGTAATGACCCAGAAAGTGTACCGATCTTATACCTATTTCACATTTGTCTTTATTTAATGTTATACCATGCTCATGCAATCTTTGTAAAACTTGTCTAAGTATTATATCATGCAATTCTACCATACTAAAATATCATCTATCTGACAAATAACTCCTTCAATGCCCATTAAAATAGTCTCCATGCACTTCTGGAATACCTCCGGCCCTGATGCTATACCAAAGGGTACTCGAAGAAAACACACCCTTCCCAACGACGTCATAAATTTTGTATAAAGTTGCGACTCTTGTGCCAGCTTTAACTGCCAGAACCCTGAATTGGCATCCAGTTTGGAAAACACTTTAGCCCCTGATAGTCGTGATATAGAGTGGTCTGCCGTTGGCATGGAATGCAGTTCTCTCTCTAAAGCTAAGTTTAACTTCGTTAAATCGACACAAAGTCTAATATCAACATTGGCTTTGGTAACTATAACCAGTGGTGAACACCATGGTGTTGGTTCATGCACTTTCTTTATGACACCAAGTCTTAACATCTGTTCAAGCTTCTCTTTCATTTTATCTACTTGAGCAATCGTTACGCGACGCGGATCAAAAATTTGGAAAGGTACTGCGTCTTTCCTTAGTTTAATTGTATACTCAAAATTTTTAAGACAACCTAACCCTTTAAATAAACTAGGGTATTCTATTTCTATATTAACTGTCGAAGCTTTTGATTTGTCCGTGACCAATTTGTTAAGACAATTATTCTTTGTGATGAGGTTCAATTTTGTACTTGATGTTAAACTAAGTGAGTGCATTTTTAACTTATTTATTACGTAAATAAACGTGCTTACTTTGTGTTTCTTGCGTGATATCTCAGCAAAAAACCTGCCTAATACATTTAGTTTTGATCCATCGGGTCCGCAAATTGACTTGTCTGAATTATTTAATTTTATGTGTGAAAACAAATTCCGGTAAATATCACCTGAAATAACGTCCACCGGAGCCCCAGTATCGATCAGAAAATTTACATTCTGATCTTTTATCTGCAACTTGACCGTCCAAGAAGGAGAGATTTGAACTCCATTCAGGGTCAACATTCCTAAGAAGTTTTCCTCAGAACCAGATGACACTTCATCATGCTCACCGTCACAATCGTCTGTGTCTAGATTGTTTACATTTTTCTTTTTCGAATTGAAAAAACAGACCTTGGAAAAATGACTAGGTTTGCCGCATTTAAGACATTTTTTTCCGTATGCCAGACAAGAAGTTTGCTTATGTTTCGCATTAGACCCGCACCAAGTGCATTTGTTCCTAGAAATTGTATACCTGTTTTCGTGTGAGTTTCTGTTCTTTTTAAAATTGCTGGTGGATGTAGACATCTTGTTGATTGGTGCCGATGATAGTTCTTGCTGTTGCTTTCTAATGGCATAATGCTGTCTTACTTCCGTAATTGCTTTTTCTAATGTGAGTCCACTCTCTAGTTGTAATTTTTCTGATAGCTTTCTGTCCCTTACGCCAACAACCAATTTGTCTCGTATCATCTCGTCTCTCAAAGTTCCGTAATTGCAGTTCTCCGACAGCAAATAAAGGTCCGTTATAAAATCCTCTATCATTTCCCCTTCCAATTGATGACGTAGATTAAATTTCGCGCGCTCATAGATGACATTAGTTTTTATGATAAAAAAATCTGTAAATGCATCCATTACCTTTTTATAATTTTTTTTATTTTCCTCACTTAAGGTGAATGATAAAAATATGTTGTCAGCCTGATCTCCCATGAGATATATCAGGGTGTTCACCTGTTCCTCCTGAGTACTATTACCCAGTTTCGAAGCTATAAAGAACCGCTCGAAACGTCGCTTCCACTTTGGCCATTCTGATGCATTGCTAAAGGTGAAAGGTTCTGGCGCGCGAACCATGAAACTGCTGCCGTTGGCATTAGCCATTGCTAAATCTATGCTTTACTTTTTTTTTTTTTCTTATATCTTTATTTTGATATATGTAGTTTATAGTTTTTTATTTTTTTTTTATACCGCTGCCACCATGTGGTGTTTTAATAAAACAGTATTTGTTGAGTTCTAGTTATAGACTGTTTATTAGCTCCTCTATAAAGCGAGTTCTAGTTATATCATGTAAGTACATAAGTGTTGCATACATCTACATATACATACAAATAATAATAAACTAGTTAGAGTATGGAGACCATACTCTACAGATCTGATCTCGGCATCCCTGCCAGACTCGTCCGCCTGTGCAGGATGACCATGGAGAAATCTCGCCGCTCCGTCAAAATTGGTAAGAATACCACCGATTCCTTTGATGTTGAGAAAGGATTGAGGCAAGGCGACGCGTTATCATGCAACCTATTCAACATCGTTCTTGAAGCCATTGTACGCAACGCACATGTCAACACCAGCGGTACAATCTATCAAAAGTCCGTTCAATTGCTTGCATATGCGGATGACATAGACATTGTCGGCAGAACGAAACGAGCTGTGGCAGGGGCATTTGCAAGCATTGAATCGGAGGCGGCTGGAATGGGA
This sequence comes from Melangyna quadrimaculata, assembly GCA_949320155.1. NCBI lineage: Eukaryota > Metazoa > Arthropoda > Insecta > Diptera > Syrphidae > Melangyna > Melangyna quadrimaculata. The sequence goes on from CASGHW010000165.1 coordinate 25,775, forward strand.
TTGGCTGGTAATGAGGACAAGACGAAGTATATGCTGTCATCGAGAGAGAAATCTCAACATCGTCGACTCGGGCAAAATATCACGATGGAAAGATATAACTTCGAAGTTGTCAAGGACTTTGTCTACCTGGACTCCACTATTACATCGCAGAATGACATCAGTGCAGAGATCAAGCGTAGAATTACTCTTGCCAACCGCTGTTTCTTCGGTCTAAGAAGGCATTTAAGAAGTAAGGCCCTCTCTCAGAGAACCAAGGAGACTTTATACAAGACCCTAATCATCCCGGTCCTCCTTTATGGGTCAGAAGCATGGACACTGAAAGATTCGGATAAAAATCTGTGAGGGTGCTTTGAGAGGAACATTCTTCGTGTTATTTTCGGTCCGGTGTGTATCGAAGGAGTATGGAGGAGAAGATTCAACGACGAGCTATACGAGCTATATAGCGACGTTGACCTGGTCAAAAAGCTGAAAATACAGCGGCTGAGATGGCTGGGGCACGTGGAGCGTATGGACAGCAACGCACCTGCCCGACGAGTCTTCGAATCCAACCCCGATGGGGTACGCAGTAGAGGAAGAACCCGTAACAGGTGGCGACAT